>BLSH010119132.1:12740-34805 GCA_018402905.1 Glandirana rugosa
GGTGGGGAAGGGAGGTCGGCGATAACGTGTACAGACATTTCAATCACTAATGTTAATTACCCTCGTGGAGACGTTATTGTTCTATATGAGACGTCATTGTAGTGGCCACACGTCAGTGTACTGGAGGGCCGACTACAGTCTCTCCTTGGAGTCGGGGAGGGCGACATCAGGAGTCTAGCCCCTTCCTTTCGTCGCCCGCCAGTGCACTGGCATGTGACCACTACACTTTCTTTCATAAATCGACGTACTAAATTGGTGAAGGCCTGGCGGCATGCAGCCCGATCTTCTCCGCCGCTGCCGGCGGGTCCGGTAAGCGGCGGAGATGACGGGAAAGCGGCGGGAGGGGGGGGGCACCTCTCCCGCCGCTGATAAAAGTGATCTCGCGGCGAATCTGCCGCTAAGATCACTTTTATCCGACGCAGAATCACCTGCTGAAAAAAAAAAATACCGGAGTTATGGTAGCTATCTGCTACCATAACAACGGTATTCCACTTCAAAGTACCACCGTCAAACGACGTACGGCGGTCCGGAAGTGGTTAAATCATGCAGCTAAATACTTTCTTTCACATCACCAGTGTACGGTCACGTGACCGCCCGCTGCTTTCCTTCCCCGATCTGAGGACTACAGCGGGAGGGGCTGAGGTTCCTCTCTGACATCAGCCGGGAGGTCATGTGACTGCACACCGGTGATGTTACTGCAGAGTATATCTTGTTATTGCAGAGGTGCTCCCATTAATTGTAATCACTAACTTTACAGACATGTGCAATAGCGGCTGGAGGGAAGGGGTGGAGAGGAGATGGCTCACATAGTAGAAAATGTCAGGCTGGGAGGGAGGGGAGAGGGTAGAGACTGAACATAGCGGGATGATGGAGGCATGTAAACTGATCGCAGTATTATGGAACAGCAGCCATGATTACCGTGAACAGTACACACAGGAAGACACAGGAACAGGCAGGATCAACCAGGTATTTTACCGCATAGAAATGGACAAATAACACTGTACAAACACTATGTGGGTTTAACATGCTTTAAAGGAGCAGAATCTTTTTTTTAGGGTTACAACTGCTTTAAGTAGTAAGATAAATACTGCCTTTATAAATTAGACAAAAATGTATGCCTTTTTTTTCTTAATTGAAACATTAAAATTCTGTTTTAAAAGTAGTTGTTAATAGAGAATGCCTAAAGATGCAAATATTAGAGGAGACATTTAGGCAAAACTATAAGCAAAAGTAATAATTGTGCCATAATACTGTAGAACTTCAACCTGCAGGGACTGGGTTGTCATCGATCCCCCTGTAAACTAATATGCAATCACACTCTAGAACAGGGATATGCAATTAGCGGACCTCCAGATGTTGCAGAACTACAAGTCCCATGAGGCATAGCAAGACTCTGACAGCCACAAGCATGACACCCAGAGGCAGAGGCATGATGGGACTTTGCAACAGCTGGAGGTCCGCTAATTGCATATCCCTGTTCTATAACTTGCCCTTCCCCCTGACCCCACAATTTATTTTGGCTTAGGCAAACACTGAGTTCACCAGACATGAAAGGGAACTATGGGATTTGTGTCCCAACTACCAGCAGTATCCTAGAATGAAAGCAGAGGGCAGGTTTTTAGAATTAGTAAGGAGTACCCCTCCTTGGTGACATAACACTATTTTGAACCACCAGGAGTTAAAGTTGAGCTAGCATCACTGAAATGTTATCTTGTTAAACGTGTTATTGCAAAGGAATGTGTAAGTTTAACACTTACAGGCAATTTTTTACCTTTTACAGAATTTTTGAAGAAAAGACAAGGAAGTATTATGCATCTAAGCACCCTCATCAAGACAAGACATGTACAAGATTTGACAGATTCTGTCAGGTTTAAAGCTGGGCAGCACTGTCAGAATGCAATGTGCAGCCACCATAACACTGCAAAAGTAATGAGAATATTTTTTTTATTTAAAAAAAAACATAAATCACATTTATAAAACAGCAGGAACAGCTATGAGATTAACTGCAAAGATCACCAGGCTTCTATGTGTAAGAGGGTTATGTAAGGTTAACATGATTCTTAAAGTACCAAAAGCTGCAGTGAGGTGTATTAATATGTAGTCTACAGATTAAGGAAATCATTTATTTAAAAGAGCTTTCGTTACTGAGCAAATCCCTGACATCTCATAGTTGCAGCTTTGCAGTTACAAGCAGAGCTGACCCCTTTGAAGAGAATTCTGCATGATAGAGCAACTTGCTTGACAGTTGGTTAAAGAGCAGAAATGAATTTGCTTGTTGTGCCTGTGTGCTACGTTTATGTCATTGTACAAATGGCGAGCTATCATCACAAATGACAAGATGAGAGCAAGTCAGCTAATATGAACGCTGCACACTTTCACAAGTTACACTTTAATTTATCTTTATGTTCTTTAAAAGGAATTTGTCATATTTTTCTTCTAACAATCAGTACCTGCTAAGTGTATTAATCTGCATCACAGTTAGAAAATCTATACACATTGATTGCATTTTCTAATAAATTTAGAGTAGGTATTGGCAGAATAATTGTGGCAAAATTGATTTTGTCACAAAATTACCAATTTCATCATTCTTCTTTGGAGGGGGTGCTTTGTGTATTTAGGGTAATTTTGTTTAGGTAAATTAGCGCTCAATGTATAAACCAGTAGGATGGCCTTACTGCGCCCATACTGCTGCTTTCCAAAAAAACCCTGCAAATTTATAAAGCACAGGGGCGTACTTTGAAAATTAGCACTATTAGGCCTCATACACACAGGACGTTAAAAAAAATGTTATAAAAAGGGCAGTAGCGTTTTTGAGCATTTTTTTTTTCAATGGGATCAAAAACGTTAAGAAACGCTGGTGAGCTGTGTTTTTGAGCATTTATCTGTGTTTTTGGGCATTTTTGGGCGTTTCAGAATTTTTACAGCTAAAAAACTCTTCTCAGAACCCACTGGTCTTGGTTTTTTTTTTACAGCCAAAAAACGTCCCTGCCAAAAACAGTTGATAACAACCTATGTGTGCATGGACACATAGGATAACATGCTGAAGAGTTTATTGACTGTAGGAAAAAACGTCTGAAGCCAAAAACAGCTGCTGTAAAAACGTCCAAAAATGTCCTGTGTGTATGAGGCCTTAATCAAAGAGAAGGCCATTCACGTCCTCATATCCGTATAACCAGCCTGTCTTCTCCAATCACAGAGTTCTGTCTGTGAGGTTAAGCAGTAAGAACTCCATGACACTCCCCAGGTTCCAAAGTAGCCTATTTTGAATTAGTTTGAATAGGACAGGGATACAGTAGTGGGAAGAAATACTTCAGTGTCCAGCAAAAGACAGACAACAGTATCTGCTTTCTGATATAAATAACCCCTCCTACTGTTCTTTGTATGTGTGTGTGTATGTGTCCTTCATTATTCTTTGCATATTTGATATTAACTTGGGTATGACAAAAAAATAAAATAATGTGACTAATGAGGGTCCAGGATAATTAAGAAAAGCTTTTTTAAGCTTAAGAAGCTATTTAACCACTTGCCGACCGCCCGCCGCAGCGTGACGGCGACAAGGTGGTTCGTTATCGCGAACCGCCGTCACTGTGTTCGGGGGAGCCAGGGAGCGGGTAGGGCGGACTCAATCGCCGCCGGCTACCCGCGATGGCTCCCCCGCACGGAAAGAACGGAGGTCCGTGTATGTAAACACAGACCTCCGTTCTGTTGAAGGGGGAAGGGCGATGATCACAGCCTTCCTGTAAGTGAAAGCTGTGATTATCCCCTTTCCCCAGCCAGGGCAGTCCCCACACAGTTAGAACACGCCCAGGGAACACTGTTAACCCTTAGAGCGCCCCCTGCAGGTTAACCCCTTCACTGCCAATGGCATTTACACAGTAATCAGTGCATTTTTATAGCACTGATCGCTGTATAAATGCCAATGGTCCCAAAAAAGTGTCAAAATGGTCCGACATGTCCGCTGAAATATCGCAGTACCGCTAAAAATCGCAGATAGCTGCCATTACTAGTAAAAAATAAAAAAAAAATAAAAACCCCAGAAATGAATTCTCATCATCCGTAAACGCGGTAACTTTTGCGCAAACCAATCAATAAACGCCAATTGCGATTTTTTTTACCAAAAATATGAGGAAGAATATAAATTGAACAAAACCGATGGAAAAAAATGTTTTTTTATATTTTTTTTTTTTTATTTGTATTTTAGCAAAAAGTAAGAAATTTGGGGTTTTTTGCAAAATTGTCGCTCTTCTTTTGTTTATAGCGGCGATCAGAAATGACGCAGAGGGGATCAAATACCACCAAAAGAAAGCTCTATTTGTGGGGAAAAAAGGACGCAAATTAGTTTGGGTACAACGTCGCACGACCGCGCAATTGTCAGTTAAAGCGACGCAGTCCCGAAAAGCAAAAAGGGCTCTGGTCCTAAAGTGGGAAATCCTTCCGGGGCTGAAGTGGTTAAAGAGATTAAGCCATTGCTCAGATGGAAGGGCAGTCCCTGGGGGTTTCCTTCTCCAGAGTGCTAAACTGAATACTTTTCATGAATCCAGGGACTTCTTCCAATTTCATCCTCTTTATAGAATTAGTTTCAGTCATGTCCTTGTTATATCATGCAGGCTGCAGAGAAAATGTCAAGTGCAATTATTTACACCCTACATAAACTCAAATATTAATTGTAAAATGCATTTTTTATATTTTTTATTTTTGCCTTTATTATTGCTCTATACAGGGAAGAGATAGGAGGAGTGGATGAATGTGTAGGTTAATGGGTGGTGTGGGAGGTCAGGATTAAGCTGGCCATACACGGATCTAATTTAGACTGGTTCAGCAGGGAATGGTCGAATTATGATTTATGTGTGGCCACTGCAGATGAACAAAAGTTAATCTACTGATCAACTTCTGTTTAACCTCCCTGTCAGATAAGGCTGCAGCGCTGATCTGTGTATCCTGACAGTGGTTGAGTCCCCCACTGAGTCTCTAGACCAGTGGTTCTCAACTCCGGTCCTCGGGACCCCCCAACAGGCCAGGTTTGCAGGATAACTGAAATGCATCACAGGTGATGGAATTTGCTGCTCAGTGATTGCAGTGTTCTAGTCTGCATCTCCCCAAGGTAATACTTAAAATCTGGCCTGTTGGTGGGTCCCGAGGACCGGAGTTGAGAACCACTGCTCTAGACTCTCCTGGGAGGAATGAACAGATATATATATAGAATTATGTTCAGAAATGGTCCCATACTGTATAGCTACCATTTTAAATGTCAATTTCATTTTCACCTGCAATTGGCCAGCATACAGGTATAAATAGAACCTTAAAGGGAACCTGTCAGAAGAGAAATATAAGGTCTGCTGTTGATGATTTTGTTTTTATAAAGATGTAGGATCTGGAGCTGTCATCCTCACCCTAGCTTGACTCCCTAGTGCGTCACTAACCAAGACATTCGTGAACATTCATTCCTGTTGGTAGAATCCTCCAGTGATGGGAGGGAAAGTTGCAAATCCTACACAGGGGGCAAATTTGGACTTCACCAGTCCTGTGAGCAGCTGGACAAGACTGCAAATCATTGAGTCCTGTGTGCAGCTTTTGGAACCTATTGCTAAGATCTGGACTCATGGAGAACACTGGTAGAAAATCACCTTTTAATATATCTATTTGCAAATATGTGCCCATTCTAGGATGGGTAAATTTTTGAGTATTCTAAAAGATCGTAAAGAGGCGTGTAAAGGAAAGAAATGTAGATGATTTGGCAGTATGTGCAGGAGAAAAGTGTGGTAGGTGTGACAGCAGGCAGTAGGTACAAAAGAAAACTGTAAGGGATATGCCAGTGGGCAATATGTGCAGGAGAGGAGTGTGGAGGGTATGACAGCAACAGTATGTGCAGGGGAGGAGTGTGGAGGATATGCCAGCAAGCAGTATGGGCAGGAGAGGTGTATGCAAGAGAGAAGTGTGCAGGGTACTACGATAGCAGGTCGTATGTGCAGAGAAGAGTGTGAAGGGTATTACAGTGGCCATTACAGTATTTGCAGAAGATGAGGGTGGGGGGGTATGACAGCAGGCAGTATATGCAGAAGATGAATGTGGAGGGTATGACAGCAGAGGATATGTGCAAGAAAGAAGTGTGGAAGGTATTGCAGCAGACAGTATGTGCAGGAGAGAAGTGTGGAGGGTATGACAGCAGGCAGTATACACAGGACAGGAGTGTGGAGGGTGTGACAGTGGGCAGTAGGTGCAGGAAAGCAGTGTGGAGTGTATTACAACAAGCAGTATGTGGACAGGAGGAGTGTGGGGGGTATTTGGGGTAGAGGCAGTGAATGCAGGAGATGAGTGTGGAGGGTATGACAGTGGGCAGTACGTACAGGAGAGGATTGTTAACATTCTTACCTTTTCTCTGTCTTTCATGCTGCTGGGGGTGACATCAAGATCCTTGTCCCAATATCAAAATTTACGAGATGACACTATAACACTCTACCTCAGTGCAGCAGCATCTTTTTGTAAGATTTGAGGTAGTCAGCATTCACCAGAATTTCACTGGAGCAATGGGGATGTTACCTTTGCCTAGCTGCTACAGGTGGAAGCTGGATTAAGGTAAGAATATCTGCTAACTTTTTTTTATCCCCAGTTGTTTTTCTTTTGCTTTTGGCAGCACTTTGGGATGGGGAGGAGGCCCCAAGTAAATAAGCAGACATTGCTAGTTTATTACCAGGTCTGCTTTAAGAAGGTGCATGCTCACTCCTAATAATATCAGTGGCTATATTATAGAAGAGATATCAAGCTCCCCTTTTTTTAAATGTAGTCACAAATCATACAAATATAGCAACAAAGGATTGCTACATCTGATGCTTAGTCAGACTCTCTGATTTACAACCTTCCATTTTGCCCATCTGTAATAATGTACGAGCAGCACACAAGGATACATGACCTATAAATTCTAAAACCTTTGAAGTGCTGTAGATTATCATACATCAGATCAGTTCAAGGATGGGTCATTGTAGCCAAGGACCAGCTGGGGGTAGAGTATGACTAAGATTACTATTTCAAAACCAAATCCTAATAACTTTAAGTTTTATGTAGTTGTATTACTTTTTTCAACGTTATACATTTTGTTTGATATAAAGGCCATTATTTCTTACAAATTAATGAATTCCTAAAGGGCATCAAACATAGGATAACTAAATATAAAAGCACCTCTTACATCAAAAGCTTAAACAAATACAGATGGGATTTTTAGCACTCACCTTTTACTCATTGACTGTAAACAGTGCAGTAGCTGCTTTGATATCATTTATATGTCCCAAATGTCCTTATAAACATTTATTATTGAATATCCCACTTGTGTTATCTCTATATTGTATATTTCCTGTAGATAAACCCAAATTAGGCACAAAATCCTACAACATCTTTTGAACAGTGTAACATGCTTTGGCCATTGCACAACGGATATGTACAGTATATAAATTATAACATGGATGTTGCCTTGACGCTTTTTCAAAGGGCCTCAAAATCAATATGAAAGGTTGCATAAGTTATTTTACAAGGCACAGCAATGTATGTTTTAGGTCAGCTTAATAGTTAATGGCAACTGTGCTGCTCAAGGCTCCCTGTGCATGAAGCAATGACCAGTGTTTATCCATGATTTCATACACTGCTGTCTGTTTCCAATGATAAATAGTCATTGTAGATGTGCTGACTTTTTTGCTTAGACTGTACAGCATATGGGTTTTCTGCTTGCCACTTGCCTGCCGCATGCACATTTTATTGCTTTTCAAGCTGCTTACATATTTTTTTTTAATATTTTCAAGTAAAATGTTGACGTGCACCTTATCAGAAGATGAGGAACAAAGGCAGTATATGTGGATGTTTAACCACTTCAATACAGGACGTTTATACCCCCTTCCTGCCCAGACCAATTTTCAGCTTTCAGCGCTCTCACACTTTGAATGACAATTACTCTCTCATGCTACACTGCACCCAAACAACATTTTTATAATTTTTTTCACACAAATAGAGCTTTCTTTTGGTGGTATTTAATCACCTCTGGGTTTTTTATTTTTTGTGACATACAGTGGGGCAAAAAAGTATTTAGTCAGCCACCAATTGTGCAAGTTCTCCCACTTAAAAAGATGAGAGAGGCCTGTAATTTTCATCATAGGTACACTTCAACTATGAGAGACAGAATGAGAAAAAAATCCAGAAAATCACATTGTCTGATTTTTAAAGAATTTATTTGCAAATTGTGGTGGAAAATAAGTATTTGGTCAATAACAAAAGTTCATCACAATACTTTGTTATATACCCTTTGTTGGCAATGATAGAGGTCAAACGTTTTCTGTAGGTCGCCACATGGTTTTTACACACTGTTGCTGGTAGTTTGGCCCATTCCTCCATGCAGATCTCCTCTAGAGCAGTGATGTTTTGGGGCTGTCGCTGGGCAACACGGATTTTCAACTCCCTCCAAAGATTTTCTATGGGGTTGAGATCTGAAGACTGACTAGACCACTCCAGGACCTTGAAATGCTTCTTACGAAGCCACTCCTTCATTGCCCGGGTGGTGTGTTTGGGATCATTGTCATGCTGAAAGACCCAGCCACGTTTAATCTGCAATGCCCTTGCTGATGGAAGGAGGTTTTTACTCAAAAGCTCACAATACATGGCCCCGTTCATTCTTTCCTTTACACGGATCAGTCGTCCTGGTCCCTTTGCAGAAAAACAGCCCCAAAGCATGATGTTTCCACCCCCATGCTTCACAGTAGGTATGGTGTCCTTTGGATGCAACTCAGCATTCTTTCTCCTCCAAACAAGACAAGTTGAGTTTTTACCAAAAAGTTCTATTTTGGTTTTATATGACATTCTCCCAATCCTCTTCTGGATCATCAAAATGCTCTCTAGCAAACTTCAGACGGGCCCGGACATGTACTGGCTTAAGCAGGGGGACACATCTGGCACTGCAGGATTTGGGTCCCTGGCATCGTAGTGTGTTACTGATGGTAGACCTTGTTACTTTGGTCCCAGCTCTCTGCAGGTCATTCACTATGTCCCCCCTTGTGGTTCTGGGATTTTTGCTCACCGTTCTTGTGATCATTTTAACCCCACAGGGTGAGATCTTGCGTGGAGCCCCAGATCGAGGGAGATTATCAGTGGTCTTGCGTGTCTTCCATTTTCTAATAATTGCTCCCACAGTTGATTTCTTCACACCAAGCTGCTTACCTATTGCAGATTCAATCTTCCCAGCCTGATGCAGGTCTACAATTTTGTTTCTGGTGTCCTTTGACAGCTCTTTGGTCTTGGCCATAGTGAAGTTTGGAGTCTGACTGTTTGAAGTTGTGGACAGGTGTCTTTTATACTGATAACGAGTTCAAACAGGTTCCATTAATACAGTGGAATGGAGGACAGAGGAGCCTCTTAAAGAAGAAGTTACAGGTCTGTGAGAGCCAGAAATCTTGCTTTTTTTGTAGGTGACCAAATACTTATTTTCCACCATAATTTGCAAATAAATTCTTTAAAAATCAGACAATGTGATTTTCTGGATTTTTTTTTCTTATTCTGTCTCTCATAGTTGAAGTGTACCTATGATGAAAATTACAGGCCTCTCTCATCTTTTTAAGTGGGAGAACTTGCACACTTGGTGGCTGACTAAATACCTTTTTGCCCCGCTGTAAGTGAAAAAAGTGCGAAAATTTTGAAAAAAAAACAACTTTTTTTTAGTTTCTTTGATAAAATTTTGCATAAATTTGGGCCAACACCTATACTGCTACCTATCTTTGGAAAACTAACCCAAATAAGAGTATATTATTTGGTCTGTGTGAAAGTTATAGAGTCTACTAGCTATGGTGCCAATCATTGAAAATTGATCACACCTGATGCACTGATGGCCTATCTCATTTATTGAGGCCCTGAAATGTCAGAAAAGTACAAATACCCCCCAAATGATCCCTTTTTGAAAAGTAGACATTCCAATGTATTTAGTATGAGGCATGTCAAGTTTTTTGAAGTTGTACTTTTTTCCCACAATTCTTGGAAAAATTAAGAAATTATTTATTTTATTTTTATTTTTTTGCACAAAATTGTCATAACAAGTTATTTCTCACACACAGCATATGCATACTTCCAATTACACACCAAAATACATTCTGCTACTCGCCCCGAGTATGGCGATACCATATGTGTGAGACTTTTTCACAGCCTGGCCACATAGAGAGGTCCAACATGCAGGGAGCACCGTCATGCATTCTAGGAGCAGAAATTTCACATCTAATTTCCTAACGACCTATTACACTTTTGAAGGCCCTGGAGCACCAGGACAATGGAATCACCAACAAAATGACCCCATTTTGGAAAGAAAACACCCCAACGTATAATCTATGAGGCATTATGAGTCTTTTGAATGGTTCATTTTTTTCCGCAAGTCTTTGAAAAACGTGGAAAGAAAATGAAAACGTTTTTATTTTTACACAAAGTGGTCAATTTATAAGATATTTCTAACACATAGCATGTACATAGCAAAAATTACCCCCCAAAATATATTCTGCTACTCATTGCGAGTATGGTTGACCACATAGAGAGGTCCAACATGCAGGGAGCACCGTCAGGCATTCTAGAAGCATAAATTACACACATGATTTCCTAACCACCTATTACACTTTTGAAGGCCCTGCAGCACCAGGAAAATAGAATTACCCACAAAATGACCCCATTTTGGAAAGCAAACATCCCAACGTATATTCTATGAGGCATTATGAGTCTTTTGTACGGTTCAATTTTTTTCACAAGTCTTCGGAAAACGTGGAAACAAAATGAAAACCTATTATTTTCACAAAGTGGTCACTTTATATGATATTTTGAACACATAGCATGTATATAGCAAAAATAACCCCCCAAAATATATTCTGCTACTCGCACTGAGTATGGCGATACCACATGTGTGAGACTTTTTCACACCCTGGCCACATAGAGGGGTCCAACATGCAGGGAGCACCGTCAGACATTCTAGGAGCAGAAATTTCACATCTAATTTCCCAACGACCTATTACACTTTTGAAGGCCCTGGAGCACCAGGACAATTGAATTACCCACAAAATGATTCCATTTTGGAAAGCAAACACCCCAATGTATATTTTATGAGGCATTATGAGTCTTTTGAATGATTCATTTTTTTTCCACAAGTCTTCGAAAAACGTGGAAAGAAAATGAAAACGCTTTTATTTTTACACAAAGTGGTCAATTTATAAGGTATTTCTAACATATAGCATGTATATAGAAAAAATTAACCCCTAAAATATATTCTGCTACTCGTTCCGAGTATGGCTATACCACATGTGTGAGACTTTTTCACACCCTGGCCACATACAGAGGCCGAACATGCAGGGAGCACCGTCAGGCATTCTAGGAGCATAAATTACACATAAAATTTAACGCTTTTGAAGGTCCTGGAGCACCAGGACAGTGGAATTACCCACAAAATCACCCCATTTTGGAAAGCAAACACTCGAGGTATATTCTATAAGGCATGGGCTGCAGATAGGTACTCGGGTACTCTGATGGGCTGCAGATAGGTACTCAGGTATTCTGATGGGCTGCAAATAGGTACTTGGGTACTTTAATGGCTGGAGACAAGTACTCAGGTAATCTGATGGACTGGTAAATGGTACTTGGGTACTCTGATGGGCTGCAGATAGTTAATCGGTTACTCAGATGGGTTTGTGACAGGTACTTGGGTAATCTGAAGGGCTGGTGACAGGTACTCGGGTCCTCTGATGGGCTGGTGACAGGTACTCGGGTACTCAGATGGGCAGGAGACAGGTACTCGGGTTATCTGAGTACCTGATGGGCTGGTGACAGGTACTTGGGTACTTAGATGGGCAGGTGACAGGTACTCGGGTACACTGATGGTCTGGTGACAGGTACTCAGGTACTCTAATGGGCAGGTGACAGGTACTCAGGTACTTCCATGGGCTGGTGACAGGTACTCAGGTTCTCTGATGGGCAGGTGACAGGTACTCGGGTACTCAGATGGGCAGGAGACAGGTAATCGGGTACTCTGATGGGCTTGTGACAGGTACTCAGATGGGCTGGTGATAGGTACTCTGATAGTCAGATGGGCAGGGGACAGGTACTCTGGTACGCTGATGGTCTGGTGACAGGTACTCGGGTACTCTGATGGGCAGGTGACAGGTACTTTGGTACTCTGATGGGCTGGTGACAGGTACTTGGGTACTCTGATGGGCTGGTGACAGGTACTCGGGTACTCTGATGGGCTAGTGACAGGTACTTGGGTACTCTGATGGCCTAGTGACAGGAACTCGGGTACTTTGATGGGTTGGTGACAGGTACTCAGAAACTATGATGGGCTGGTGACAGGTGCTCTGATGGGTTGGTGACAGGTACTTGAGTACTTTGATGGGTTGGTGACAGGTACTGGGGTACTCTGATGGGTTGGTGACAGGTACTCGAGTACTCAGATGGGCTGGTGACAGGTACTTGGGTACTCTGATGGGCTGGTGACAGGTGCTCAGATGGGCTGGTGACAGGTACTCGGGTACTCAGATGGAATGGTTACAGGTACTCGGGTACTCAGATGGGATGGTGACAGGTACTCGGGTACTCTGATGGACAGGTGACAGGTACTCGGGTACTTTGATGGACAGGTGACAGGTACTCGGGTACTTTGATGGACAGGTGACAGGTACTCTGGTGGGCTGTGATATGTACTTTGATGGGGTGGTGACAGGTACTCAGTACTCAGATGGGATGGTGACAGGTACTCGGGCACTTTGATGGGACGGTGACAGGTACTCGGGTATTCTGATGGGATGGTGACAGGTACTCGGGTACTCAGATGGGTTGGTGACAGGTACTTGGGTACTCTGATGGACAGGTGACAGGTACTCGGGTACTCAGATGGGTTGGTGACAGGTACTCGGATACTCTGATGGACAGGTGACAGGTACTCGGGTACTTTGATGAACAGGTGACAGGTACTCGGGTGCTTTGATGGACAGGTGACTGGTATTCTCATGGGCTGTGACATGTACTTTGATGGGGTGGTGACAGGTACTTTTTATTGGGGGGTGATCAGTGTGCTTAGAGTACACAGTAGACCGTAACAAGCTGTTACCGCAATCTCTCTCTCACACACCATGTGACACAGCCAATCACGTGGTAAAGAGCCAATTCCATTGGCTGTTTACACTGATCGGAGCTGGGCTTTGTCTGAGGGACAAGCCTCAGCCCCGATCGCCGCGCTGCGTGCCCCCGGGGGCGCGCGCGGGCGGCATGCACGTGGAGGTTGGTAGTGACCGGCTGTGATTGGACACAGCCGGTCACGTGATAAAGAGCCAAATCTATTGGCTCTTTATTCCGATCGGGGGGGACACAACTCCCAGGCCCGCAGTAGCAGCGAGAAGTGGCCGATGTCATATGACGTTGGCCCGGATCGACAAAGGGTTCCTGCTGACATCATTTTACAATGACTCGGTAGGGAACAGGTTAACATGTACAGCAAACTAAAACTGCACTGTTCTCATCAACCGCTTCCCAACCGAGCTGTATACTTTTACTGCTGCAGAGTGGCAGCGCCCCGCGAATCGCCGTCTATAAACGGCGGCTTGCACGTGCGCTGTAGCGGGCTGGAGCGGGGAGAAAAATAAAGAAAAACACTGCATTCCATAGACATATCTGACCAATGCATGTAAGATGCAAATGAATGACTTTTAGTTTGCTAAAGCAATTTGCATCATAAATAATAGCATTTTTAATGAAACACCGTACTTGTTTTTACTTTTTTTTCATCCTTAGTTGCATATCCGTGTTGCTAATACCTTGCAGTCTATTTGCAGCTATTACCTGTCTCAAAGATTGTGGGTCCTTTGTGAACAATAGAACCCGTAAACATAATTTTTCTCAACTCTGTGTATACATATGCCATTCTGTCTATTTTTGATGAGCACCGCTTAGGCAGTGAAAAACAGCTCAAGATATTTTTTGGACTGTAGAAAATAACTGGAAATTATCTTAAACATCCACCTACTGTAGTTGTACATCAGATTGTCTCATTAAGAATAATTGGACCCCTAAAATATCATAGGATCACTGGCAGCTTATAGACATATACAGTTTGTCTTGTTCCGAATTGAAATTCAGACACATTTTTAGATATTCAGAAATCCGAATTTCTAAATCACAATACGAATGATTTTACATGAATGTGAAATAAATTATAATACAATCAAAATTTTGTTCGAATTTGAATCAAAACGTATTTTAATCGAAGACGAATTCAAAATGTAAACATTTTGCTGACAATTGCTGATTTACGTCAAAGACAAGTGTGCAAGTGTGCAAGTGTACCTAAAAGAACTGATGCTGTTTTGAAGCGTATTCAAATATTGACTTAATTTAGATTTTTGTTTTGTTGGCTCACTCTGCATTTTTTTCAATTAATAAAAATAAACAATTAAAATATATATTTTTAAATGCATTCTTACTTTACATTATTTCTTCACACCTGCCTAAAACTTTTGCACAGTACTGTACATAGAGACAGCAAAATGTTGAAGTCAGATATTTCTTTTATAACTTAGAATACTTCATAAAATTATGAACAAAGCTTATTAGTAATAAAAAAAAATGAACTTGTCAAAAATCACACTGTCAATACTTCTGGTGAATGAATAATTATAGTATCACTTGTGTCCAGATCAACATATATGCCTTTTATAGCGTAGGACCCTTAAATTTTTTGCTGTTGCAGGAAGTTGCACAGTCAGTGTTGACGGGGAATCCCTGCCTCTGAAGCTATTGTGTTCTCCCGGTGGGGGGGGGGGGCAGGAGCGGGGAGCTATCCCTACTGCGAAAACTTACAGTGATTATCATATAATATGTAGTCCCCATTTGTGATGGCCAAATCTGTTACCGGGTAGACTTACCATAGACAAGGTTGTACACAGTTAGGACCAAATTTTGCAAATTTGGGCCAAATGTGACATTTCCACTTCCATAAAAAAAAGTTTGTTCCCTTTTGGCCACTAGGGAGGGAACAATGTTAACTGACAGGGTTTCCTCAGCTTTTGTATAATCATAGCAAAACATTCTGTTTTTGGGAACATATCTGCATAGGAGATATGTACGAGAACCAGTTATGATATACAAATTAAAAGCTTTCTCATTCATATTAATCAACGTGAAATAACCTTCCACTAATCTATCTCTTCTGAACAATGAATGTAATGGTTTGGAATGGGTAAGGATTACTATGACTGCACTTTGTATGCTCATCTTGCATTAACTTACCTAATAAAACTGCCACCTTTATTTTCATAGATTACATTACTTGATGATGAGAAGGCAAACCTGCCTTTAAATGCAGTGGAACGAATCTACGGTGCATAAATTATACCGAATATAAAATAGGAAACTATTGTACTATATATCCAATCCATTACTAGTATTTAATTCATTGGATATTCCTAAATAGCATTGTATTTGTATAGTATACTCCTTTTAACACTCCTTGCTCCCCCCCCCCCCTCCCAACCGTATCCTGGTAGCAGTGGATGGTGTGCACAAGGGAAGGCATAACATGCTTGTAATGACTGTATTCAACTCGCTTGTTATACATGTTGGTCTTAAGGTATATAAAAAGATAGTATCTTCGATCACGTGAGTTTCATGTTAGTAATAGTAATTACATTTTTATACAACGCATACAGTTGCTGCCATCATTTCTAATAGAGGAATTTAGTGGTATTTCATGAATAGTATCAAGGTGTTTGGGGTTCAGTACATGTTGATACTCTTGTAGTTTAACACTCTTTATAAATTATAATGATAATTTACTTATAATATTCTGTTGGGCCCATAATGGAGGCTTTCATGTTGTGAAAACTTATTTTTATCTGATAAAATCACAAATATTTAAACAGTCTATGAACAAGTAGTACATAACAAATTTTTGGATATTTGATTTCGAATCAATATCAATTCGAATGGAAATCAAATGTAATCCGAATACGGCCAACATTTTTGAATCGAAAACGAAAAAATTAAATTAAATTAATTATGAAAACGAATCATTCTAACATAACAAATGTAACTAAACAAAATTTTTAGCTTAACTAATCCATCCAAAATGAAACAAAACAATTTTTTTTTGTTCTGCATATGTCTAGTAGCTTATCTCAGTTTAATCAACCAAAGATCATAAGAATTCTCCTACATTTTACAAACTCCACTGATGATTGGATTGGGTGAAAAAAAAGAAGCAGCACATGATGCACTGTTACTGTAGTGATGACACTGGCAGGGAAGGGGTTAACAACAGGGGCGATCAAAGGGTTAAGTGTTTCCCTAGGAGGTGCTTTCTAACTGTGTGGGGGATGGACTGACTGGGTGAACACAGAGATCCGTGTTCCTTAGCAGGAATATCTCTCTGGGGAACGATTGGCGGGTCCCGGCGGACATCGCTTCCGCCAGACCCGCTGATTGGCTCCCCCTCTGGCCTTGCACGCCCCGCTGTCTATTGCACAAAATGACGTACAGGTATGTCATTTTGCACAATAGAGCCGCCCTGCTAGTCGTGCCGTATTGGACTCCATGATCTCCACATCCTTAATTCTGACATAGGGGTCAGTTGGTGTTGGTGGTGTTTGTCTTTTCCATTGGAGGGCTATCAGGCATCTGGCCACTGTTAAAATGTGAGTGGCTGGTAATATAGGTAGGACCTAATAGATAGAATTTTGGAAGGAACGGGATATAAACCTCGAATAACCGATGAAGGAGGTCCTGGACCAAGTGCCAGTATGACTGCAAGGACGGACATTGCCAGTAGATATGTATTAGAGTGCTTCAGTCTTTGCGGCACCTCCAGCAGTGGTCTGAGGCCAATGGATATATAGTATGTAGGCGGGAGGGGCTCATGTACCAAAAGAATAGTACTTTGGAGGTATTTTCCTTGTAAAGGGTGCAAATAGAGCTTTTGGCATTGCTCAATTGAGAGTTCTTCTCCGAGAGTTTGCTACCATTTAAGCATATAACTATGTTTAACTTGAGAATCCATAGTGTATGAGTTTAAACATTTGTATATATCTGAGGTTAAACCCTTGTGAGAAGTGCCAGAGAGAATTATTCATTCAAATGGTGACAATTTGGAAAACTGGAGATTGGATGTAAAAGTAATGCCGGGCTTGGAGGTAGCCAAAAAACGCGCTACATAGCAGATCATGTTTTTCTCTGAGATCCTCAAAAGAGTGTAGCACTCTTGTGACTGGGTTCACTAAGTGCCCATAGTGGAATAGATTCCTCTGTAACCAAGGAGAAATTATGTGGTAAGTGAGGGTGTCCAGCAGTTTGGGCTTGTAGAGGAAAGCTGTCAGTAAAGAGGCTTCAGATTGGAGGCAATGAGTATGCCTTAGCTGCCGCCAAATATTGTGCAGCAGGGCCATAGTATGCAGCAGAGAAGAAGAGGGTACATCAGCATCAGTATTGCACAGAAGGTTATTTGGATGGATTGGGGCTAACCATAGTTTGTCTATTTGGGTCCAGCGATTGTGAGGCTATGGCCCTCAATTGAGCAGCATAATAGTTAGGGATGGGCCGAACACCCCCCGGTTCGGTTCGCACCAGAACATGTGAACAGGTGAAAAATTTATATGAACATTCGAACACCGTTAAAGTCTATGGGACCCGAACATGAAAAATCAAAACTGCTTATTTTAAAGGTTTATATGCAAGTTATTGCCCTAAAAAGTATATAGGGACCCGGGTCCTGCCCTAGGGGACATGTATCAATGCAAAAAAAAGTTTTTAAATCGATAATTTTTTCAGGAGCAGTGATTTTAATAATGCTTAAAGTGAAACAATACAAATGAAATATTCATTTAAATATCATGCCTGGGTGGGGGTCCCTTAGTCTGCCTGTAAAAGGGCATACCTCTGTGATGTTTATAACATAGCCAGAGCAGAATGACATTTGCGAAGGAAAAATTGTCATTTAAAATCGCGGCTGTAATGTATTGCCGATTCCCGGCAATATATATAAAAATCACTGAAAAAATTTGTGTTGGGGCCCCCCCCCCAGTCCATACCAGGCCCTTCGGGTGGGGTCCCCCCTAAAATCCAAACCAAACCCTTATCCGAGAATGCAACCTGGCAGGCCAGGATGGGGTTGTAGATTGAGCTCTCTTTGGCTTGACGTTTTATTTATAGTGAAGGGTGGGGCCATCCAGTGATGTGATCGAGCGACCTGCCCCTCTGATGTCACATACGTTTGACTCAAACCATGGGCCCATCCCTAATAATAATAGCATAGAAGGTTGGAGAAGGCCAGACCCCCCTCATTTGAAACCTTTTTTTTTAAGTGTGGTATAAATACTGACAGATTTGCTTTATCCTAAAATCTAGTGACACTAAATTCTGGTCTAAATAGAAAAATGTGATTCAAATATATATTCTTAACTTTAAAAGTGCCTTCTTTTACTCCCAGCCTCCTTCAAATCTCAAAATCCTTTTATTTTTTGCTGCTATGCTATGATCTGATTTCTTGTTAGAGGGTGCTTACATTTGTTCCCAATGGTCCCACTGTATGAACAGAAGAACAGTACACAGTCATTGTTCAAATCAATTCAAAGGTTTGCAATTATACATTCTTATAATAAGAATGCAGACAGTTTTTCATTGATATGTTCAACAATGTAAGCAATAACTCTTGGAGTAATATACCATATACTATCGATGAGAATTTAAAAAGGTAATTCCAAGTCATGGGCAAAATTACGTTTAAGAGCTCCGAGATACAGCTAATGGACTGTAGTCTGGTATCCATAAGCATTAAAGTGGATGTAATCCCATCACTCACCCAGTATAAACTAATGGAACAGTATTAATGTATATACATGCTCTACTCTACTAGGCAGAATTATTAATTACATTTTTGTTAGGGTTTACATGGGGATGCATCAACGGCTTTGGAGTTCGAAGTTGCATACACTCATACAGTACCTAAGCACAGTTGGTATGCATGGGGGGCTTTGTCAAGGATCCAAGAGAGACTGATGAAAGTCTGGGGGCAAGAAGTGATCATTCCACAGTTGCCAGACTTTCAAATATTTAGGTACTCGGTCAAGTAATGTAGCCTTATTTTTTATAAGCTGCCCACAGATGGAGAGATATTCTTTCCTGAAACCCAGTCACTAGATTCACACGCTGACTCTATTGATGGGGGAATCACCACTGGAAGAACACAGTGATTTCTGCATATAAAATCTGACAGGCTAGTTGTAACCAAGTTGATTGATCAACTTGAGTACATTCAGCCTGTCCATACATGGTTCTAATCTTGGCCAGTATTAGCTGAACCAGCCGAGATTTGAACCATCTATGGCTGGCTTTAGCCATGGTTTGTTTTGACATGGTAGTGATGTATAAGAGAAGTTTGAATTGCAAGGAAGTCAAGTCCGGTGGATGTTTAGAATACAGAACTTTTAATTTATCTGTATAACTAAAACCTGAAGTGAATTACACAAAATCCTATATCATCTTTTACAGGTCACCTGTTTTATTTGAATATGACATGCTTTTATGAAAAGGATCATGGCCAGAAATTAATGCACTTTAGTATATACAAGGATAAAAACCAACGGAAGGAGTATAATTATGCCAAGCAAAATCCTACTTATATAATTAGAACCTCAATAAAAATATTTATGTTAATTCAGTACTAGCAAAACGTTGTTCATTTTTCAAAAATAATAATTTAGAAATGATGTGTTAAAAAATGCCTTATTCTGTCTCAACTCAGCAATGGCATAGCATTAGAAAGGAAAGAAGAATGGGAACTTCATGGTTCCCATCTCAAAGTTCATTTTAGTTAAGTTCATTGAATGCAACATGAACCAGTAAAGGCCTTTTAAGTGCCTCATCTACAGTAGTTTCAGTCAAAAATAATATTGAATCACAAAGAATACCTGCCTACTAAACATGTTCCTTCTTTATATCAGGGCCAGATCTAGCCTGTCTAATGTGGGGGTGCAGTCAAATGTCAGGGGGCAGAGGATGGGAGGTCAGCTGGGCAGTGTACAGGGGTCAACAGGGCAGAGGATAGGCCGAGCAGTTTGTATGGCAGTGTACAGAGGGTATTAGTTTGCAGGGCAGTGTACATGGGTCAGTATGGTGGAGGACAGGGGTCAGTAATAAGTGAAGCGGAGTTTAAGAATATGAACTCTACAAAGCGCAGGGGTCAGGAGTGCGCAAAGCACAAAATGCACCCTCATCTATTTGTCTTTAAAAGATCAGCACTTGCAGACAGATCATTTTTAGAGGGTGGTTAAAAACAGGTGGCTGAGCTGTAGTTTCACTACCTCCTAGCCTCCCACCTAAAGTCTAAAATACAACTGGGAGGAGCTGTTCACATGTTGCTGCAAATTTAATGCTGCATGTTGAGTTGACAGGTGCCATTTAAGTCAATAGGGTTGTTCCGACACCCTTAGTAACACCGCTTGGCTTACAGTTGTGTCACTTTATCCCCATTATAAACTGATGTTGCTATTCAGAGCATTGGCTAGTGTGAACCTGGACTAATAATAGTCACTATAATGCTACCCATACTGCTGTTATTTTAACATGGTGACAAAAGCTGACACCTATGCTACACATGTGTAAAGTTACTTTGACCCTGCTAAAAGGATAGCAATAGGGTTGGCATCAAAAGGGGGTGAGTGGGCACATGCTATGAACTGTACATGCTCTTCTATCAGCTTCAAATTAATTACCACTGGAGAAAAATCCTTTATTTCTCTTTCACCTTGATCTCTGTAGCAGCTACTTTGCAGAGGCATTCCAACACAGGAAGCCAGATGCTTTGCAGTGATGGACAGTGCACCGTGTGTACCCATTGACTAAGGAGGCAGTGGGAGGTGGAGCAGCCCGCACCCTGCTGCCTCCTCAGCCAATAGGTAGCTGAAATTCTCTTAAGTCCCTGCATCTTAACATTGCCCGGGATCTCCCGAGTCCCAGTCCCGTCAGCTAGCCTACTATGCGGGCAGGCTGGGATAACATGTATACGGGATGATTGCTTAGTGACAACCCGTATATAAAGCCTCCCTGCCAGCCCCCTGCAGACCTTATGGGACCCAAGCTTAGGCAGGAGGGGGGGAGCTGATGGCTTTGGTGGGGCACAACCGAGATCTGGTGGGGCACATCCCAACCCAGCACCCCCCCCTAGATTCAGCCATGCTTTATATAACAGTTGACATTGATTACCATTGGGTTTTTTTGCCAAATTCTAGCCAAAGTCATTGCCAACATCTGTGTATCGACAACAAGATAAAAGCATGTATCATTTTTCATTGTAATTGCTTGATAAAAAGTGAACATCCGAGGCGCATGCGCGGCAGCTCCGAGTGCGGACGTATGCACTGAGAGCTCCGCTCCCGAACGGCTACCACACACCGCCGTAGCTCCGACACAGCCGGCATGCAGCTGCGATATCCCCCCAAGGGCTCAGTGAGCACCCGGGCACCCTGGATGACGAGCCCCGCGGCGCGGAGGGACCTTTCCCGGCAACTGGAGGCCGGGGCCTCGGTAGGCCCGAATTCCAAGATGGCGACCGCGAGTAATACATGGACACACGAGGAGGAGGAAGAACACTCTATAGCAGACCAGGACAATTTATGCGGAGGCCAGGATCAGATGGCCAGCCCTATGGTGGGTAAGACCTTCATACCTGTCTCCCCGATCCTGCCGGGATCCCATGCAGAGGGCTCCATAGGCTCATTAACTCCTTCAATGCTTGGGGACATTCCACAAACACCAGATCGTCTGGGAGCATCCCCTATTATCCACCCTTCCTCTTTCATGAATATGTCCTCCCTGATGGAAAGCTTTTCACAGATGCTGACAAAAGGCCTGTCCCAAAATGCTGTGCAGATCACCACCACTATACAGGCAGATCTACACCAGCTAGGAGCTAGGATTGATGCAATTGAAGCTAAGACAGATCAGATGGTTGCACAAGCAAACCAGAACACTGACCGTATACAAGAACTGTATGGGCAGTTGGATATGGCACTTAACAAGATCGACGCTCTA
>BLSH010119132.1:38572-49204 GCA_018402905.1 Glandirana rugosa
TTGTTATATAAAGATCTTGTAGATGACGGGAAACTCGGGGTCTACTTAGCCCACTAAAATCTAACCTTAACGTCATTAACCCGGAAAAATTCTCCCTACCCGTCCCTTGTCTTATTTATCTCATTCGCCCCCTCCTCCCAGTAAAATTATCTTACTTGAAATGGATCGGTCCTGTTCAGTGTAAATCGGGTTCAAAGGTTCAGAAATCGATCAAACGCCTTGTAACCCCCCATTAAACGAACCATATTCCTAAGTATGGGGCTGCACTCCATGTGGGGATTCATGCCCTATCTACACCTTGAGGTGAACTTCCCCTTTATGCAATAGTCCCATAGTTGACAGCTATCCCGATTCATCTGGGGCTCAAAGGGCAGTAGATGTTCTAGAAATATATTGTTTCGACTGCGTTCGCAAGGGGGTCTCGGCGTTCCCAACCTATGGTGGTATTATCAGGCGGCCCAGCTTACTCAGTTTTCTGCAATATACTATCGCCACTCAAAACCAGACTGGTTGTTAATGGAAAGGCAGGCAACCCCGAACCATACAGTTGACTTTCTTGCCTGGGCACCCCCTAAATCGCGACCACCCGTCTTAGCCCCCACCCTCTCACAATCTTTGGCCCTTTGTGACCGCCTCCATAAAATCCCTGCGCTGATTTCCCATCTCCGCCCATTAACCCACTTGTTTCACAATCCCAGCTTCCAGCCGGGATGCAATATCCTAGCATTCAAATGGTGGCTGGATAAGGGGCTCTATAGGATAGGACACTTCTTCACCTCCTCTGGCCCTCTCACTATGGGATATTGTATCAGTAAATTGGACATGCCCCAGGGTGACAGGTTCCGCTTTCTTCAAATATCTCACTTTCTCCACTCAATCTGGAACACGAAACCGAACCCACCCCGTGTCTCAGTTTACGAATCTTGGTGTGCGAAGATTACTGACCAAAGAGGGGGGATCTCTCTAATATACTCACTCCTAGCTGATAACTGCCAAAAGACAACCTACGCTCGGTCGTGGGAGAGGGATCTTGACACTTCCTGGGAACCGGAGGTGTGGAATACTCGGTCGCGTCGCTCTTTTAAGGGTGTGGTTAACATCTCCTTAGTCGAAGCTAATATCAAAGTACTCATACGATGGTACAGAGTTCCCTACCACCTGGCAAAAATATATCCTAATGCCTCCCCGCTATGCTTTAGGGGATGCGAACATGTAGGACCTATGCTCCACATATGGTGGACTTGCCCCCGATTACGGAGCCTCTGGAATAAAATATTCTCGGTCTTAAGAAAGTTAACCGGAATCTCTATTCCTCAGACCCCAGAAATCGCCTTACTCAACCAAAGAATTGACACGCTGGATAAACATTCCAACCAATTGGCCTTTTTCATCCTCTCAGCCACCAAAATTACTATCGCAGGACATTGGAAAAAATCCATGGTGTCTTGGTCGGCAGTGAAGAGGAAAATCTTGTGGATAATGGCACAGGAGAAATTGGTTAGCATCTTAAAGGATAGAGTCGAGGCATTTGAGGCAATCTGGACACCTTGGATGGTTTTCGCCCACATTCCCACACTTCCAGGAAGCTCACCCTCAGGATCTTCAACCACCAGTTGACCTTCGCTTTAACTTCTCCTTTATTTCTTCTTGCCTCCACTTCTTCTTCTTGCTAACATCTTCCCTTTTCCCTTCTGTCCCCTCTCTGACTGATTTCACCTTTCCCTCTTTTTCCTACTCCTCGCTTGCTAGGGTACTTACCCAACAAAATTAGAGTATACTTGGGGCATATAGGCCTTCTAGCATTTCATAGGCTGATCTATACGCCTCCTACTAGTTCAACCCTCCACACCCTTTGGGATGTGCAGTCGAAGAGGTTCTGACCCACAGTGTGTCCCCAATTGGGGTGGGTCGGAACTCCTGGGGATCCCTTCTGGACCTCTGTATCTTACCCAGGGGGGGGGGGGAGGGTTGTTTTTTTTTTTTTTTTTTCTTTTTTTTTCCTTATATATAGTGTATATTTTATATTACCATTATCATTCTAGATGCTAGGGCCTATGGCCTGTTGGAGTGCTACTCTGATCTTTCTAACGATATTGTTCTTATGGTATACCTTCGAATCTCTAGTATGTGGTGTGGGCTCCAGTGCGGCTCTCTCCCCTGGGGGAAGCAGTGGTAATTACAGCAAGAATAGCTTACCCAATGGTAAGATGTGGCTTGTCTCCTTACAGTAGTTGGGCATGGGTATTTGTCTGTGGCTTCCCGGTGGGGGAGTGAGCAGCCTGGACATCGACACACCTCGATATGCTCATTTGTTCCACCAAACTCACCTGTTGGTTTCGATTTTGCTATGTATGAATGTACATGTTAATCTGATTTAACGCTCTGTATTTCTTTTTGAAATTTCAATAAAACCTTTGAAATAAAAAGTGAACATCCTATTTTAAAACATGTTCACAATTTCTTAAAAGTGTGATGAGATTGCCCGTTCTTTCAGTTAAGCTCACAGGAAGTGAATCAGTGACAAAGGACACTTCTGCAAGATAATTTCTGCAAGATCAGCAGGCATTTTCTGTATTTGCTGAAAACATTCTTAGACTGAATATAGAAAACACATGCAGTCACCACATCTAAAGACTGGTAAGCTACAATATATTACATTGTTCTTGGAATAAGATATACTTTAGGTTCACAAATATTGCAAATATAATCACTTTTAAAGTGATACTAAACACACACTGTTTAATTTACATTGCCCCTTCTATTTTTGTATGGGGATGGCAGCACTGTAATTATTTGAATTAAAAAAAACATCTAAGTACCTCTTTCTTAATAAATATTCAGCTGTCACATGACCCAGCTCTTTCCCTGCCTAAATGCACTGAAACATAATCAGGAAGAGTGTCTAGTCCTCTGCTGCTGGTTACATGTTCAAAATAAAAAAAACAACCTTCAGAATACCAATAAACTGCTTTAAATTGTCATACAAATATACTGTATATTTGAAATCAAATATTTATTATTTTTTGGCAATAACATGGTGTGGGTGGATTTCTGCCAGTCACAGGCTGTGTCATGACCCTCCAGCCTGTGTCTTAGAATAAGAGGGAGGTGAAGCCTCCATTAATCTACATTTATTATCCCATCCCCATTGTGTTTAGATGGTTAGTGGGCATGGAGGAGGAGGGAGGGAGAGGGCTCTAATTTGCCACTGTATACATCCACATGTGTGACTCCATAGTCACATGGGCTGCTCAGATGTCATAGGGAGGAAATGCTCAGCTGAAAACTGAGCATGTGCAGAGCTGCCAACACTGCTCTTCAAAATCACTAGCTGAAACGGGGACTTCGACAGAAGGGGAAGATAGGGAACAGCAGGATCAAACAGGTTTTTTGCAGAATACAGAAAACAAATCTCATAGTGACTGAATGAATATGAACAGTATGTAGTATAGCTTTTATTGATATTTTTTTATGATGTGGGTTTAGTGACACCTTAAGTTAATTCACAGATATTAACAGCCATTAATCCACCCATTCAAATAACATACACATTCCACATGAAGCACAAAATGAAGGTGGCTAGAGACATGAGATGGCATAATGAGTGATTAAGGTATTAAAGTGTTAAGGTTTGGCTTCAGGTAATATAAGATCTTATTTTGCCTTATAATCTCTGGGCAGTAAAATGTTTTTTAATATATTTTTATCACTGTAACTTTCCCTATCACAATTTTATTAAGAATGCAATAAAAAGCGTTGACAATATGCATTTTTCTGTTGCTCTAGTTATCACTAAATAATTTGCTTATATTTACTGCTATTTATTGTTAGATATTTTTTTTTTTAAGAAGCTTATATTTACAAAACAATTGACCTTGGGGGAACAAGAAGTACTAATTCGACCTTGCCTATACGCAAAAGTAAGAGAATAACCTGTGTAGTTTAAGCAATAAACATACAAAAAATTGTAGAACTTAAGTGCCACTCAGGACCACATTAAGGCCAATTGATGCCCTTAGCTCTGTAATGATGCTTTTCTTCCATTGCTTAACTGACAACACATTAATACTGTAGAGGGTAACAATTTAGTTTTCTTCGAGGCAATCCCCCAGCCAGTCCCCAAGAATACATTAAAGTAGAACAATACTCCCCTCCAGTAGTGTGGCATCCACAAGCTCTCTGCAGATATTTTGGTTCGGTCCTTTTTCGGGTTCAGGATCTTCACCATCTTGATTAGATACGCTGAGATGATAACTCAGGTGTATGAACATTCATCTTGGAACCTGGAAGATGTCAGGCCAGTGCAGGATACACTGTCAAAAATACTGCACTAAAATAGGACGTTGTCACTGTTTGACTGACAGTTGTTCGTCTGGATCATTCACTGTTTTTGGTGGTGCTGACAGCCTCAACCTATAGCCTTTTAGAATCACACTAAGAAAATAAGAAGTCAAAGCCACATATAGCATAGTATTGCTGGGGGTCAGAGGGGCTGAAAGAGACAGTTTTCCCACACTGCAAATGCACTAGCAGGCAGAATGACTTGCTGGCAGTTAGCAATTAATGCATGGATGGCTGTGTGCCGCCCCCGTTATTTTAAGGGAGGCCCGGAGCTAAGACATGAAAATAACATAGCGCAGGGGCAGCATGACAGTGTGGCAAGGGCATCAACTTAATTTATAAGTCACAAACAAACACTTTTTATCCTGCACTCAGAGGGGAATGACATCTTAACCCGATGATGCAATTCTATGGATGTTTAAAAAGGCACGTTAGATAATGAGCCGCCTTGCTGCCACTGATGAACCGGGGGATAGTCCAAAGGCACTGTAGCAAAAACAAAGGGACAATGGCGTTCAAGGTTTTGACCTCTTCTTCAGAGGCTCTGAAGAAGAGGTCAAAACCTTGAAACGCATTAGCCTTCGCGGTGTGAGAACCAGCCGTGCATGACATGTCTATGAATTGGCAGGACTCCACATAAGCTTGGAATGCTTCATTGTAAGTATGTTTTTAACTTTTTAAATAAAGGCTTTATCAAAGATAATGTGCTAGGCCAGTGCGCCATTGTCCCTTTGTTTTTGCTACATAAACTTAATTTGTCCCAAGGCCAGGAATTGGTTTGCGAGAGGACCTGCCTGATTTGGTGGGTTATCTCTTGGTGGGCGGAGTCATGTATACCTTGAATGGGTAGAGCAGTCAGGGGTCCAGTGGAGGTCAACGCAGACAGGACACAGCTTGTCCAGGCACGAGCTTCTGAATCTGGGCATTACGGCGGACGTGGATCTGCTCCTATTGCAGCTCCAGTCGGCTGCTGCTGCTAGAGGCATTATATGGTTGCAGGACCAGGTCTCCTCCAAGCTGGGGGATCAAGTCTCCGGGACAGCACAGGGGGGACAGGAGATCCCACATGCTCAGAGGTCTCGGCCTCCAGAGCGCTTCTCACCCGGATCCTCCCCCAGAGCTCAGCGCCACGGTAGGAGCCCCACTGACCGGGACTCATCAGGCCTGCCTGCAAATCGCTCCTCGGCTTCTGTGGGCAGCGAGCCTGGACAGAATCCTCAGCAATGGCGGAGCTCGGTGGGCAGTGCAACCAGTCCCAAGTATGGCTCTCCCCTGCCCACTCGGCAGCACAGACGGGACCAAGCAGACTCCCCCCAAGGCTGGTCCGGCCAGTAACGAGTCTCGGCTAGGGGGAAGGACAGATACGGCCGCCGGGCAACTTCCAGCGGTGGCCGGCGGCTCCACTGGGTCAGCACGCCCCCCACCTGCAGTGCTGAATGGATGGAGGGGTGGAAGGAAGACATCCTCGGTGGACACACAGGGCCCTGTGTGCTCCAGTGTACAGAGCAAGAAGTCGTTGGGTGGCTCTGGTGCCAAAAGGCTGGGGCCAGCAGCATCACAGATCCTCAGCATCCAGGTCCCCATCACCTGGGACGGTTGCGAACCAGCAGGCAGGAGAGAGATCGGAGGGAGAGCTGTCATGCTTTGAAGGGGAGGAGTCGGAAGGTCACCCAGCGCCAGTGGAATTGGGAGCAGCGGCTGTTGGTCAGCCTGGTAAGTCCTCTTTATCCTCTGGGTCTTTATCTGCTACTTTGGGTAGGTTGTTGGGGGGTGGGGGTGGTACGGACGTTCAACGCAGGATGCCGGGGGTAAATCAGATTCTGTCCGGCCCGCAGACACGGCGAAATGCGAGGTTTACGTCTGCTTTGAAGGGCCGTTGGGGGCTCACTTAAAGACTGAAGTGAAGGAAAATATTCAAAAAGGTGAGTGCGTGGTGCATCCACCCCTGGACAACCGGCCACGAAGAAGCGGGCTTTCTGCTGGCAATACAATGAGGAGTCATGTATGTTTGGGGGGAGTTGCCGTTTTAAGCACGAATGCTCCGGCTGCGGAGGATCATAACCCATGTCCCGTTGTTTCAAGCAAAGTAAGGGCCATGCCTGAGAGTCTGCAAACAAGAGGAATGACGCCAGTGAGAGTGGAAAGGATGTGTCCCTTTCTAGATAGATACCCGGATCGGGATGCTGCGCGGCTGTTGAAGGCGGGGTTCTCTGAGGGATTTCGGATCCCCTGTTCCTTGGCTACTGTGCCGCCTATGTCACAGAATTTGCGTTCAGCCTTGCAGCATCCTGAAGTGGTTTTTGATAAGTTAAGGGAAGGGAGTGGCCCTGGGTAGCATGGGTGGGCTTTTTCCAGCCTTTGGCAGATTTGGTGATCTCACCACTGGGGGTGCTTCCCAAAAAGGAGCCTTTTAAATTTCGTCTCATTCACCACCTTTCCTTTCCGAGGGGTGGGTGTGTGAATGATGCAATCAATGCAGAAGCATATACGGTAGCATACACCTCCTTCGATGCAGTGGTAGGATGGGTTCGATGCTATGGAAAAGGGGCACTAATGGGGAAATGCGATATCGAATCTGTGTTTCATTTGCTCCCGGTGCACCTAGACAGCTTTGGTTTGCTCAGATGCTGGTGGCAAGAGGCCTACTACATGGACCGTTGTCTTCCCATGGGTTGCTCCATTTCCTGTGCATTGTTTGAGACATTCAGCTCCTTTATTGAATGGGTTGTTCAAGGTGTCTCAGGAATGAATTCCATCATCCATTACGTGGATGATTTCTTTTGCGTGGGACCACCTTCTGGTAACAGTTGTGCAGTGCTTCTCGCCTTGCTACAGCACATTGTGGGTCGATTTGGGATCCCTTTGGCTCCTGTTAAAACGGAGGGTCCGACTACCTTTCTTAGCTTCCTGGGCATAGTGGTAGATTTGTGTGCCATGGAATGTCATCTGCCGGAGGATAAACTTATGGCCCTCATGGCTGAGATTCGGGAGACCCTGGGACTAAGCAAGATTCGACTTCGGGCATTCAGTCTTTACTGTGTAAGTTGAATTTTGCATGTTGCATTATTCCCATGGGTAGGGTTTTTTGTCAATGGCTGTCGGCTGCTACAGGGGGGGTACGGTCTCCCACGCATTTTGTTTGGCTCACTAGGGAGGACTTGCACAGCTTTTTGGAAACATATAATGGGGGGTCAGTGTGGATGTCCAGTCCAGTGAGCAACTTTGAACTGGAACTTTTCGACTTATTACTTATTACGAGGCCTTTTATCAGGGTCACTGGAGTGCAGGGCCTTGACCGTGTTCGTGGAAAGGGGCAGGGCTTCTCCGCAACTTGATTCTCCTGAAGCTTATTCTGGTGGTGCAGGCTGTGGAAGTCTGGGGCAAGTAAATCCGGGATTTAAAAGTGCGTTTGAATTGTGACAACCTGGGAGTGGTACAGGTCATCAATTGGGTTTCAGCATTGTCACGACCGGTGGTCCAACTTCTTCGGCACCTGGTGCTGCGTTGCCTTCAGTTGAACATTTTTCTGTATGCTGTGCACCTATATCCTGAAGCTGGTTATCCGTGTCCTATATACCATTCATCTTGGACCTTGAGGACAACAGACGACCTAACTTGGAGATAATATCCTGATACCTGCGCATGCCCTATGGGCTTCTGGTAAGCTTACATCTATACCATTTATTGGAGTCATCAGAACAGTTGTGGATTTGAACACTTATACACAGCTTATAGCCTTGAACTGCACTTAACACACATGAACCAATGAGTTGTGGGAAATATTTATATACAGATTTCATCTTTTAAAATTTTATTGAACATTTGTTTCTGAACAGACTGTATATATTTTTATCTCCTACAATTTATAATTGTTTTGGGCGCTGCAATTTGTGATGGACAGTTTTGGAGCAATTTGATCAAGTTGTTGTTTGCGAGCAGCCCATTTGTTTCAAGTTATTCTCTCGGTAAAATATTTTCATAGTATTGTTCCATTATTTGTGTGCGCGGGCTTTTGTTTGTTCTTATTTCTGCTTATTGTATATGTGTGTGTTTTCTTCACTTGTATTTAGTTAGTCAGATAGGTGTTTATTTTGGGGTTGGGTGTGTATTCATCTTTTACTTGCTCATTTATGTTTGCTGGTGTTTGGTGTTGGAAGTGTTATTTGTCTAATAAATATATTGATATTTTCACCTTACACCTGGTCCTGATTCCTTTAAGTGCAGCCAACTGATCTGACCATCCCTGCTGGATACCTGCATATGGTATCCCTGACATAATACCGAAGCCATACAATCAGATCGGCTGCACCTGGGAATCAGGTCTGAGCACTGCTGCAAGATGCATGCTGAAGATATTTTGTATTTCTCACTGCTTGCAACAGAAGACAGGGATTATTGTTGCCAGATTTTGAAAGAGCAGACCAGGGAGCAATTGTTGGAATGCATCCGTCTGGCTCACTCTTTTGTTGACCAAGGCAGATTTTTGTTTGAAGAGATTCAGCCACTAATTCAAATTTGTGCAGAGTTGGCTTTGTCTGGTGTCCCTAGTGGTGGTGATGATTACACCCCACCTTTCAGTTTAATGCAGGTGGTTTCATTGGTTTGGTTACTGGAAGACGACTCAGCCTTTTTCTTTGAACATTACTTGATTCTGTGCAATCACTGGTCAGACAGGCAGTATGCAAATCTGATTTTGTGCAACCTTTATAACAAGCATGGTCAAAAATATTGCACTCGGCCTCTGTCAGCCTGCAACCACCCAGTCCTGTGGCCAGACACCTGGCTGCTGAAAAGTCTTTTTCTCCATCGCCCATAGCAACCACAGTTGCAGCCCAATATACCCCACAAAAATCCTCAACAACTGCTCCCTCTTTTTTACCATCCTACTTCTCTTCTCCTCCATCAGCTGCACCCACTACTTACAGCCCTGCATCCCCATATAGAATTGCTGTGACTAAACCCAAAAAGAAACGGAAGTTTTTCCCAACCTGCACAATCCTACCACTATCCAATCCTGCCTCCACACCTGCCAATCTGATTCAGTCTGCTTCAACAACTGATCTGTTCCAGTCTGCCTCCACATCTGCCACCTTGGTTCAACCCATGAAAATTGGACCCTCTGTTTCCCACCTGCCTGTCACTATTTCACCTAACTGTACTGGTTCTCTGTCCTTCACCCAGTCTGGCCCTATGGACTCTTTGCCGGCTATTCAATTTGACTTCATTGTTCCTGTGCCTGTTGATCCTGTGCCCGCTGATGCTATGTCCGTTGTTCCTGTGCCCGCTGTCCGGCTTGCTAATCCTGCGCCAGCTGTTGTGCCCGCTGTCAGGCCTGCTGATCCTATGCCTGTTGATCCTGTGCCAGCTGTTCAGCCTGCTGATCCTGTGCCAGCTGTCCAGCCTGCTGATCCTGTGCCAGCTGTCCAGCCTGCTGATCCTGTGCCCACTGCCATGCCTGCCGCCCAGCCTGTTCCAGTACCTGCTGCCATGCCTTCCATCCAGCCTGCTGTTCCTGTGCCCGCTGCCCTGGTGCCCGCTGATCCTGTGCCCACTGATCCTGTGCCCACTGATCCTGTGCCCGCTGTCCTGGTGCCCGCTGTCCTGGTGCCTACTGATCCTGTGCCCGATGGTCCTGTGCACGATGTCCTGGTGCCCGCTGATCCTGTGCCCGAGGTCCTGGTGCCCAATGCCCTGGTGCCCGCTGATCCTGTGCCCGATGTCCTGGTGCCCGCTGATCCTGTGCCCGATGTCCTGGTGCCCGCTGATCCTGTGCCCAATGTCCTGGTGCCCGCTGATCCTGTGCCTGCTGATCCTGTGCCTAATGTCCTGATGTCTGCTGATCCCGTTCCCGATGACCTGATGTCTGCTGATCCCGTTCCCGATGACCTGATATCTGCTGATCCCGTTCCCGATGACCTGATGTCTGCTGATCCTGTACCCAATGACCTGATGTCCGCTGATCCTGTGCCCGATGGTACTGTGCCCGAGGTCCTGGTGCCCGCTGATCCTGTGCCTGATGGTCTTGTGCCTGATGGTCCTGTGCCCGCTGATCCTGTGCCCGATGTCCTGGTGCCAGCTGATCCTGTGCCCGCTGATCCTGTGCCCGCTGATCCTGTGCCCAATGTCCTGGTGCCCGCTGATCCTGTGCCTGCTGATCCTGTGCCTAATGTCCTGATGCCCGCTGATCCCATTCCCGATGACCTGATGTCTGCTGATCCCGTTCCCGATGACCTGATGTCTGCTGATCCCGTTCCCGATGACCTGATGTCTGCTGATCCCGTTCCCGATGAC
>BLSH010119132.1:49214-75670 GCA_018402905.1 Glandirana rugosa
CGCGGCCCAGCAGTGTGACCCGTCGTCCACGGCCCAGCAGTGTGACCCGTCGTCCGCGGCCCAGCAGTGTGACCCGTCGTCCGTTGATGTCCGCTGATCCTGTGCCCACTGATCAAGTGCCTGCTGATCCTACGCCCGATGACCCGGTGCCCGATGACCCAGTGCCCGATGACCCGGTGTCCGATGACCCAGTGCGCACTGATCAAGTGCCTGCTGATCCTACGCCTTATAACCCAGTTCCTGATGACCCAGTGCCCGCTGATCCAGTGCCTGATGATCCAGTGTCCACTGCTTCAACACCTGACGATCCGGTGCCTGCTGCCCAGTGTGACGACCCGGCGCCTGCTGCCCAGTGTGACGACCCGGCACCTGCTGCCCAGTGTGACGACCCGGCGCCTGCTGCCCAGTGTGACGACCCGGCGCCTGCTGCCCAGTGTGATGACTCTGTGCCCGCTGTTCCTGTCCCCGCTGTCCAGCCCGTTTCTGTGCCCGACGACGCGGTGCCTGCTGCCCAGTGTGACGACGCGGTGCCTGCTGCCCAGTGTGACGACCCGGTGCCTGCTGCCCAGTGTGACGACCCGGTGCCTGCTGCCCAGTGTGATGACCCGGTGCTTGCTGATCCAATGCCTGATGACTCTGTGCCCACTGATCCGGTGCCTGCTGCCCAGTGTGACGACCCGGTGCCTGCTGCCCAGTGTGACAACCCGGTGCCTGCTGCCCAGTGTGACGACCCGGTGCCTGCTGCCCAGTGTGACGACCCGGTGCCTGCTGCCCAATGTGACGACCCGGGGCCTGCTGATCCAGTGCCTGATGACTCTGTGCCCACTGATCCAGTGCCTTATGACTCTGTGCCTGCCGACCCGGTGCCCACTACCCAGTGTGACCTGGTGCCCGCTGATCCAGTGCCTGATTACCCGATGCCTACTACCCAGTGTGATGACCAGGTGCCTGATGATCCAGTGCCTGTGGATGTTTGGTTACCTAATACCCAGCTTGCCACTGTTTTCCCCCGGCTTGATGTCCAGGCTGATTTTGATGTCCCTGTGTTGCCTGCCCCCGCTGGTTTCAGGCCTGATGTCTGGCTAGCTGTTGGTACCGGACTCAGACCTCCAGACCCTGGTGGTGGGGGGTTTGTTCCAGTACCTGATTTGGGTGACACGCCGCCCAGCAGGTTAAAGAGCTCTGGTCAGAGAAGTGTAATAGAGTCCACAGACATGGAGGGGAAACTTTGATGGACTGTTCCTGCACCCACAAGGACTCTCCATTTAACAGCAGAATGGAGCGTCCGGAGGCCGCTCCTCAAGGAGGGGGAACTGTCAGGATCTGTGTCCTTGCTTGGGTCACCTGCTGGTGGCAGTGTTTGGAAAACTAAATGGTGTAGTTCTGGTGGCCACCAGCGGGAGTCTCCCAGGAGATTGAGCTTACAGGTCATTGAGCTGCACCTGATGGGTCTGCTGGGTCCATATAAGCCCGCCTTGCTCCCTGTCCCAGTGCTTCGGTATTTTCCCTGCAAGCTGTGTCCATGCCTGAACCTGACCTGCTCTGATCCCTGATCTGCGATCCAGACCCAGAGACTTGATTCCTGAACCTGTTCCCTTGCTCTCCTTCTGCTCCCAGTACCTGGCTCCCTGTTGCCCTTATCTGGTATCCCTGGTTGCTTATTGTATATGTGTGTGTTTTCTTCACTTGTATTTAGTTAGTCAGATAGGTGTTTATTTTGGGGTTGGGTGTGTTTTCATCTTTTACTTGCTCATTTATGTTTGCTGGTGTTTGGTGTTGGAAGTGTTATTTGTCTAATAAATATATTGATATTTTCACCTTACACCTAGTCCTGATTCCTTTAAGTGCAGCCAACTGATCTGACCATCCCTGCTGGATACCTGCATATGGTATCCCTGACAGGGGTGTTCATGTCAGCCATTGAGCATAAGTTGGCGGGGTTGGCATTTCTCTTCAAACTCCAGGGCTGTCTGGATTTTACAAAATGTTTTTGGGTCTGGCAGACTCTAAAGGGTTATCGTAGGTCTCACAAGCGCAAGCACGCTAGGCGCCCAGTGTCTTTTGCTAACCTGCAGGCCATTTTTGTTTAGTTGGACTCACTGTGCTCTTCTGACTACGAGGTTTCACTGTTTAGGCAGCATTTTAACTTGTCTTTTTTGGAGCTTTTCAGGTTGGGGAACTTGTTAGCCCATCTAAGAGGGTACAAGGAGGGATGTCGGATCAGGATGTCGACTGTAGGGAGGACAGAGTCATGTTGCGTCTCCGCAGGTAAAAAACAGATCAGGTTGGTAAGGGAATGTGGGTCACGGTTTTTGCTTTCCAGCTTCGCCATTGTGCCCGATGGGAGCGGTGAGAAAGTTTTGCTCCATACGTCCGGTTGTGGCCAGGTTGTTTTTGGTGCACGCGGATGGATCCTTCCTGTCAAAATTCTAATTTATTGCTATTTTTCTAAGGAGTCTCGGGAAGTTGGGCCTGGATGACAAACAATATTGCTCTCACTCCTTCCGCATTGGGGCAGCCATGGAAGCCGCTCGGTGTGGGTTGGAAGAGGTGGCGGTAAAGCATATAGGTAAATGGGATTCTAAGAGGTTTTGGCTTTACGTTCGCCTGCAATTGTTGACAACTTGAGACAAACAGGGCATTTACAGTTGCTGGGTGTGTCTTTTTCATGTTACGTAAGTATTGTTGGGAAGTATGGGTGTTTTATGTTCTTCTCTTTCAGATGGTGGGATGCGGCTCATCTTGACCGTGGGCCATTCCTATGTCTGTTGGGGGGCCAGGCGGGCAGATGTTAGGCCTCAGAGTAGGCAGCTGGGTATTTCATGGCGAGAGGCTTGCATCTACTGGTTAGGTGTGCCGGGCATGATGTGGAGTAGGGCTCAGCCAGAAGTGCATAGTTTTGTGAGGCTGGACAGACCTCCGGATATTCTGGTGCTCCATGTCGGCGGAAATGATTTAGGAGTTTGGGCCATGCGAGCACTAATTTTGGACATCAAGTTTGATTTCCTACAGTTCCGTACGGCATTTCCGAAAACAATTGCCTTGTGGTCTGATATTGTTGCTGGGACCACTTGGCAACTGGCAAGGTCTGTAGAATGGATCAATAAGGCTCGCAAGAAGGTGAATAAGAAGGTGGGTAAATTTGTAGTTCAGAATGGTGGTCTGGTTATCCAGCATATGGAACTGGAGAAGGAAACCTGGTGTTACCTCAACGGTGTACACCTCAAAGCAGTGGGTATCAATTTGTGGTCCCTTGGTTTGCAGGAGGGTATTAAGCATGCTCTGAGGGTTTGGCGGCGCACCCAAGAGTAAGGGCTTACCCCTTATGTGCGGTGGCGGGTGTTGGTTTTGACGGTGGAAAAAATTTACAGTAAGGAAGGGTTCGGGTCACATCGGTGGTATGTGTCACTCTGGTGTATTCCAACGGTTTACCTGGAATATTGTAATGGCTGCAGTGTGGGTAATGGTTGTCTCTGAGGTTTTTGGACAGTTATTGGAGGCAAGTTGGGGACATCTGGTCTACCCTGTTCAAGGGAGGCCTGGAGCTAAGACATGAAAATAACATAGCGCAGGGGCAGCTTGACAGTGTGGCAAGGGGATATAACTTAATTTGTGCTAAGGCCAGGGATTGGTTTGTGAGGGGACCTGCCTGCTTTAGTGGGTTATCTCTTGGTGGGGGGAGTCATGTATACCTTGAATGGTTGGAGCAGTCAGGGTCCAGTGGACGTCAACGCAGACAGGACACAGCTTCCCATCCAGTATTTTGTTTCTTGCAGGTGCAGAATAATGCGAAGAACATCATAGCAGCTGGGAAGTTGGCGGGTGTTGGTCTTTGAAGGTGGAAGAAAATGTACAATAAGGAAGGGTTCAGGACACATTGGTGGTATGTATCACTCTGGTGTATTCCAGCTAACAACGGTTTAGCTGGAATATGGTAATGGTTGCACTGCAGGTGCACAGATGTCGCAAGTTTTGAGGGAGCGTGCAATTGGCATGCTGACTGCAGGAATGTTCACCAGAGCTGTTCCCCTTGAATTGAATGTTCATATCTCTAACATAAGCCGTCTCCAAAGGCGTTTCAGAGAATTTGGCAGTACATCCAACTGGCCACACAACCACAGTTTGTCGTCGTAACCGACTTGAGTGGGCAAATGCTCCCATTTGATGGCGTCTGGCACTTTGGAGAGGTGTTCTCTTCACGGATGAATCCTTGTTTTCACTGTACAGGGCAGATGGCAGACGGTGTGTACAGCGCCGCGTGGGTCAGCGGTTTGCTGATGTCTATGGTGTGGATCGAGTGTCCCATGGTGGGGGTGGGGTTATGGTATGGGCAGGCATATGCTATGAACAGCAAACACAGGTACATTTTATTGATGGCATTTGGAATGCACAGAGATACCGTGACGAGATTCTGAGGCCCATTGTTGTGCAATTCATCCACGACCATCACCTAATGTTGCAGCATGATAATGCATGGCCCCATGTTGCAAGGATCTGTACACAATTCCTGGAAGCTTAAAACATCCCAGTTCTTGCATGGCCAACATACTCACCAGGCATGTCATCCACTGAGCATGTTTGGGATGCTCTGGATCGGCGTATACGACAGCATGATCCAGTTCCTGCCAAAATCCAGCAACTTTGCACAGCCATTGAAGAGGAATGGACCAACATTCCACAAGCCACAATCAACAAACTGATCAACTCTATGTGAAGGAGATGTGCTGTGAGGCAAATGGTGGTCACACCAGATACTGACTGGTTTTCGGACCCCCCCCCCCCAATACAGTAAAACTGCACATTTTAGAGTGGCCTTTTATTGTGGCTAGCCTAAGGCACACCTGTGCAATAATCATGCTGTCTAATAAGCATCTTGATATGCCACACCTATGAGGTGGATAGAAGTATTTGGGTTTAGAGGAGGTTAAATGGACTTTCACGGTACCATATGACTTAAAGTAGACAATATATGTAAAAAATTATTTTATTGATACAACATACAACACATTCTTTATAGAAAGGGGGGAAGCATACAAAGTTGTGAAAATCAAATCTAGATTGTGTCATATGTTGTGTGAAGCTCCTGAGATGGTTAAAACCAAAATCTGTTATGACTACAACACTGTTGGTATGCGTTAGGGACGTGTAGATTTAGATGGATAAAGATGTACTGGCTAATGATACCCCACCTGTGTTACTGGCTGCTGATACCCCATCTGTGTTACTGGCTACTGATACCCCACCTGTGTTACTGGCTACTGATACCCCGCCTGTGTTACTGGCTACTGATACCCCACCTGTGTTACTGGCTGCTGATACCCCACCTGTGTTACTGGCTGCTGATACCCCACCTGTGTTACTGGCTGCTGATACCCCACCTGTGTTACTGTCTGCTGATACCCCACCTGTGTTACTGGCTACTGATACCCCACCTGTGTTACTGGCTACTGATACCCCACCCGTGTTACTGGCTGCTGATACCCCACCTGTGTTACTGGCTGCAATGTACCCCATCTGTGTTACTGGCTGCAATGTACCCCACCTGTGTTACTGGCTGCAATGTACCCCACCTGTGTTACTGGCTGCAATGTACCCCACCTGTGTTACTGGCTGCTGATACCCCACCTGTGTTACTGGCTGCTGATACCCCACCTGTGATGCTGAGCTGTATACTGTGTCCTGTGATGCTGAGCTGTATACTGTGTCCTGTGATGCTGAGCTGTATACTGTGTCCTGTGATACTGAGCTGTATACTGTGTCCTGTGATGCTGGGGCTGTATACTGTGTCCTGTGGTGCTGAGCTGTGTACTCCTGACACAATATATGGAATACAGGAGACGGAGTGGGTTGATTCTATAAGGGGTGGGGCTTAGGATAAATAGAAGGGGTCAAAAAGGAAGGGCGGGGCCTGGCGCCCCCCCATCCTAAAACTTCACCAGCCACCACTGGGTAATAGGTTGACAGGATCCAGGCATTATAAGAGCCTTATGTGAAAGATAAATACAGGTACCACATGTAAACTGACGCTAAGGAGAATTGCAGCCACAAAACTTTTACCATAGATTGACCATTAATGTCTTCTATTTCTTTGTATCAATTCATATTCAGAAATCATGGTGTAAGCCCCATACAAAGTTGTGACACAAAACACATTTGGTTGAAAATGTGGCTCACAAAATCACGGTTAAGGTGATGCTTGTAGAAACATTATATACCAACTCTGTCTTAACTCTACACGTTTCACGGTCTTTTATACCGCTTCCTCAGGAGTGTATGTAGGAAGGTATAGCATAAACAGAGCGCGTGTCACCAAACTAAAAGTGCGCGTGCGATTCATGATGAGACGGTGTCTCAAAACCATGGGACCCTCCCAAATATAGGGCAAAATTGTGTGAAAATCAAATCTAGATTGTGTCAGGTGTTGTGTGAAGTTCCTGAGATGGTTAAAACCAAAATCTGTTATGACTGCAACACTGTCGGTATGCATCACGGACGTGTCATTTTTGATGGATAAAAATGCGTGGCATTGCCTGCACAGCGGGGAATGGTTTGGACGTAAGAGCTCACCATGATTTCTGAATAGGAATGGATACAAAGGAATAGAACGGTCAATCTATGGTAAAAGTTTTGTGGCTGTAATTCTCCTTGGCGTCAGTTTACATGTGGTACCTGTATTTACCTTCCACATAAGGCTCTTATAATGCCTGGATCGGATAGGAATAGAATGAATCTATTACCATAGATTGACCGTTAATGTCTCCTATTCCTTTGTATTCATTCCTATTCAGAAATCATGGTGAGAGCACTTACGTCCAAACCATTCCCCGCTGTGCGGGCAACGCCACGCATCTTTATCCATCTAAATCTACACGTCCCTGGCGCATACCGACAGTGCTGCAGTCATAACAGATTTTGGTTTTAACCATCTCAGGAGCTTCACACAACATATGACACAATCTAGATTTGATTTTCACAACTTTGTATGTTTCCCCCCCCCTCTATAAAGAATGTCTTGTATGTTGTATCAATAAGATGATTTTTTACATATATTGTCTACTATAAGTCATATGGTATCGTGAAAGTCTCCTCTAAACCCAGATACTTCCATTTCAATTTATGACGTAGGTACCCCATATTTTCTCATATTTACTACATGGCACTTTCTCTAAATGTGAGGTGGATGGATCTCGGCAAACGATAAGTGCTCACTAACACAGATTTAATCAGATTTGTGAACAATATTTGAGAGAAATAGGCCTTTTGTATACATAGAAAAAGAAGTCGATCTTTAAGTTCAGCTCATGATAAATAGGGGCAAACACAAAAGTCTTGCATTCATAATTTTGCTCAGTGTATTAAGAAAATGTTTTATTCTCTAGGGCCAATAATGAACACATAGGGGTTGATGTACTAAAGGCAAATAGACTTAATCATCATGATCATCCTATCATGTGCAATGCATTTTTTTCTTTAATTCTCCTTGGTATATGTGATTTGATATACTTTGCAAAGTAAAACATCACCCCATTCACTAAGCTTAAGGCAAATTCCCTTGCTAAGTGCAACTTCTCTTGTAAAGTGAACAGCATATTTGACTTTAGTAAATCAACCCCATGGTCACACAATGCTGTAAATGTTTGACATAATCACAGAAAAAAACAAACCATAAAAACTTTCCTAACTGTGCAACTAGTGGAAACACCATTAACCACTCTCCGCACTATAGCCGAAAGACAGCTACAGCGCGGGCCTTAATTGCCAAGAGGTGCGCTCTGTGAGACTCGGCTGATCAGAGATCGGAGTAAGGGGCTGATCCCGGCCCCTTACCATGTAATCAGCTGTCAGCCAATGACAGCTGATCACGTGATGTAAACAGACGATCGGTAATCTGTATTTTTTCCCCTCACGCTGTCAGCATGAGGGGAAGAAAAGCCAATCACCAGCTTCTGTCAGAGGGACAACAGTCCCTCACACAGAGAGCCACACCTGCCTCACCTGCCAGTGCCACCTTTCAGTACCCACCAGCAGGGGAGGGCTGGCAGCCTTAGGCCTGGGGGGCAAGTCCAAACAAGTGGCCCATTGAACCCCCTGAATCAGCTCACCATCCATGCCCTCCTGGTTTTAGAACAGATATTGATGTTATGAAGCAAGACAAATATGATACAATGTGGTAACATAATTTAATGTTAATAGCAACAAAGGAGGTTTAACAAAAATAATGCAGCAATGCAGCTCATCAGTGCCCACCAATGCAGCCTAATCAGTGCCTATCAGTTTAGCTACATCAGTGCCCATCAATGCAGCCTCACCAGTGCCCATCAATGCAGCCTCACCAGTGCCCATCAGGACAGCCGGCCCTGGGTGCCCCCCCTTTGCCTGCAGTTAGTTGGTGTCTGCGCCCCTGGCCCCTGCTTCCTTCCTCCACAAGAAGAAAAAAGTGTGAGCGGGCAGTGGCCATCGGCCATTTTGAATGTAAGGTACGGTGGCCTGGGGGGCAATTGCCACCCTGCCCCCTGGCCCAGCCCTCCCCTGCCTGCCAGTGCCACCTACCAGTGCCTACAGTGCCAACTACCAGTGCCCACAGTGCCACCTACCTTTGCCCACCAGTGTCACCTCTCAATGCCCACCAGTGTTGCCAATCAATGCCCATCAGTGCCTCATCATCAGTGGTGCCTACCAGTGTCACCTACTAGTGCCTACCAGTGCCCATCAGTGCCACCTATCAGTGCCCTTCGGTGCCACTTTCAGTGCCCATCAGTGCCGACAATCAGTGCCCATCAGTGCCAACCATCACTGCCACCCATCAGTGCCACCTATCAGTACCCATCAGTGCCGCCTCATCAGTGCCCATCAGTGCTGCCTTATCAGTGCCCATCACTGCAGCCTATCAGTGCAGCCTATCAGTGCCCATCAGTGCAGCCTCATCAGCACACATCAATGAAGGAGAAAATTACCTGTTTTCAAAATTTTATAACAAACTATGAAACCGTTTTTTTTTTTCAAAAATTTCAGTCTTTTTTAATTTTTTTAGCAAAAAATAAATAACCCAGTAGTGATTAAATACCACCAAAAGAAAGCGCTATTTGTGTGAAATAAAATTAAAAATTTAATTTGGGTACAGTGTAGCATGACTGCACAATTGTCATTCAAAGAGCGTAGGCAAGTGGTTAAATAAAAGGTACAAATGATATATCATTTAAAACTGAATGTTCAGTTAATGTACATTTGATGAATATTTAACTTTAGTCTAGAAATAGTCTAGAAATACCAGATTGTTGTCATGAATTCTTAACTAAAATATTTAAGCTATTTCTAATCAAGGATCATTAAACCAACAAAAGGTCCCCTTAGGCTGTGGTGGAGAAATTTTATGAAGTTGCTAAAACGGCTTCCTGAAAACTTGCCAGAGTTATTTTCTAACACATGAATAATTGATAAACAGATGCCCAAATTCAACATTTATTACAATGTCTTTGTTTTCCTAAACCTAAGACAATACTGTTTTTCAAAATGATAAATGATTTCAATGTTATTTAAAGAAAATCTGTTATTAAAAATTAGGGACATCAGCCACTGGTATCAACTATTGGCCGTGCTACTTACCTGAGGGCAATTTTGCATATGAGTATGAAAACAGCCTAAGGCGTAAGGTATGAGAGGGTTGCTAAACATGCAGGATAGATATGATTTCTATGTTAACCACTCCAGCCCAGGAAGGATTTCCCACGTTAGGACCAGAGCACTTTTTTCAATTTGGCACTGCGCTGTTTAACTGGTAATTGCGCGGTCATGCAATGCTGTACCAAAACAAAATGTGTGTCCTTTTTTTCCCAGAAATAGAGCTTTCTTTTGGGGGTATTTGTTCACCTCTGCGCTTTTTATTTTTTGCGATCTAAATGAAAAAAGAATGAAAATTTTGAAAAGAAATTATGTTTTCTACTTTTTATTATTAGAAAAATACTATAAACTAAATTTTAGTCATACATTTTTGCCAAAATGCATTCAGTCACGTCTCGGGTAAAAAAAAGTAAATTAGCGTATATTTATTGGTTTGCGCAAAGGTTATAGTGTCTACAAACTAGGGTACATTTTCTGGAATTTATGCAGCTTGTATTTTATGACTGCCTATCTTATTTCCTGAGGTGCTATAATGGAAGGGCAGTACAACCCCCACCCCCATGACATTTTAGAAAGTAGACACCCCAAGGAATTAGCTGAGAGGCATCTTGAGCCCATTGAATATTTTATTTTTTGTCACAAGTGATTGAAAGAAAAAAAAATGACACAAAGTTGTCACTGAAATATATATTGCTCACACATGCCATAGGTATATGTAGAATTATAGCCCAAAATACATTCTGCTGCTTCTCCTTAGTACGGGGATACCCCATGCGTGAGACTTTTTGGGAGCCTATCCGCACAGGACCCCGAAAACTAATCACCGCCTTCAGGGTTTCTAAGGGCAAAAATGTATGCCTTCACCCCACACTACCTATCACAGTTTCGGAGACCATGAAATGCGCAGATAGCAAAAAAAAAAAAACAAATGACCCCATTACCCATACCCATACGCTAACGCATGAAATGTATGTAATCAATTGTAATTGTCCATTTACATTTATTATTGTTCATGTCTCTCCTTTGAACCCTTGGTTCGGGTTCATTTTAAGTGAATTAATAAATGTTTAAAATTTATCCTGTATCCTATTCTCAATGAGTTGGTTTCCCTGAAAAAGTCACAGTGGGGGTCTCTTTTGATTTATCACATGAAATGCCCAGATAGCAAACCCCCCTCCAAATGACCCCATTTCATGCCCTCCACAACTGTGATAGTTAGTGTGGGATGAAGGCATACATTTTCGCCGTTAGAAATGCTGAAGACGGTGATTGGTTTTTGGGGTCCTGTACACGGTTAGATTCACAAAAAGTCTCACACATGGAATATCCCCATACTCAAGAGAAGCAGCAGAATGTATTTTGGGGTGTAATTTCACATATACCCACGGCATGTGTGAGCAATATATAATTTCAGTGACAACTTTGGGTGTTATTTTTTTTTTTGTCATTTTTCAATCACTTGCAACAAAAAAATAAAATATTCCATGGACTCAACATGCCTCTCAGCAAATAGCCTGGGGTGTCTACTTTCCAAAATGGGGTCATTTGGGGGGGGGGGGGTTTGAACTGTCCTGGTATTTTAGGCCTAACATTAGAAGCCTATGCCACACATCACCCACCAAGTCTTTTTTGACACTTTTCGTTTACTTGAAAAAATACTTTTTTTTTGCCAGAAAATTAATTTGAACCCCAAAACATTATATATTGTTTAAAGCAGAGTCCCTACAGATTAAAATGGTGAGTGTTGCAATTTTTTTTTCACAAATTATTTGCGTAGCGATTTTCAGGAAAAAAAACACGTTTTTGAATTTTAATGCACAAAAACACACTATATTGCCAAAAATATTTGGTGAAATATAAAAGATGATCTCATGCCGAGTACATAGACACCAAACATGACATGCTTTAAAAATAACTCATACCCGCGCAGCGGCGACCAACTATACACAACTTTAAAAGCCTTTAAAAGCCTTTACAGGTTACCACTTTAGATCTGCAGAGTAGGTCTACTGCTAGAATTACTGCCCTCGAGCTGACTTCACGGTGATACCTCACATGCATGGTGCAATTGCTGTTTACATATGACACGAGACCGACGCTTGCGTTCACCTTTGCGCACGTGCATGGGGGGACAGGGGTGCATTTTTTTTTAATTATTCATTTTGCTTTTTATTTTATTTTTACACTGTCCCTTTCATCTTTTTTTTCTATCATTTTTATTGTTATCACGGAAAATTTAAATATCCTCTATGATAAAAAATAGGTAGTGTCGCAATTTTTTTTTAAATTTGGGGTCTATTAGACTTTAGATCTCTCCTCAGCCCTTAAAGCATCTGACCACACCAAAATAAGTGGGATAAGATGCTTCCCCAATTTCCCAATGGGGGTTTATATCCGGTGAAACCGAAGTCATGAAATGCTTGTAGCCTCTGGTATCTTAGGCCAAATAGATGATTGGAGCCATTCTAGTCTTTGATCAGCTCTATGGTCAGCTGTCTGAACCACCGGCTGCATTCTCAGGTTCCCCGGTGGGACAGGAGAGCCTGAGAAAACCATAGAAGACGGCGGGGGGGGAAGACGGCGGGGGGGATCCTGCCCACTGCTTGTAAAAGCAGTCTAGCACAGCTAATCAGCTGCTAGGATTGCTTTTACATGAAAGCCGACCGCCGGCTGAAAAGAACGATACCTAGATGATACCTACACCTGCAGGCATCATTCCGGTATAACCACTCTAAGACCAGCAACATACTAATGTGTCGTTGGTCCTTGTTGGGCATATGTTGTAATGTTTAGCCTGTGGTTTAAATGAAAAAAAAAATCAATCGGTGGGTATACCCACCATTAGAAAATCTCACTTCATCCACCCACTTCTAATGGTGGGCATAGCCCCTTTTTAAAAATATATACCGGAGCATATGGGCAATCTGCCCTAATTTCCACCCTTGCCCCTATGCTCCGGTATATATGCTCTTTTTTTAACTGTGGTGGCGAAATTACCTCCAACAGCGCTGGAGTCGCTGCTTTATGTATGGTGGGAGCAAACATTGTTGCTGTCAGCCTAAATAAATCAGTGCTGCAGCTGGCGTACCTGAAAACCAAATAAAGATTAAGAAAACACAGTAACATATAAAAAAATAACATTCCTGCTAAGAAGAAAAAATAATAAAACATTACAGGAAAACATTAAAAAAATTACATACCTGCAAAAAAAAACATGATAAAAAACAGTAACAAAACATTATAGGTATGCATTAAAAACAATAGAGAGAGAAATAGAAAGAGAATAGAGAGAAAATAGAGATAGAAAAACAAGAACCGTACAATTGTTTTTGGATTTTATTATTTTATATATTTTTTGGTTTTTATAAATTTCTTTTATTTTTTTGTGTTTTTTTTGGTACCAGGTTGGGGTCTCTGAAAATGCGGTGACATCTTGGAGACCCTGTGAACGTGTGCCCTATTTCTGTGTAGTGCTTTTCCCTATGCTAATACTCAACTAGTGAATGGTAGCACTCAAAACAGTCACAGATGCAAAGACCAGGCTGGTCAAAACAGTAGCGGCAATAAAAACGGGTGTCATGCCTATATCCGCGTCGTCGGCAGACACAACATCTTTTTTGGGGGGCTCAATTGGTAGGAGTACCAGGGATGGCATGTGAAAAATGCCTTCCATGCAGCCAGCTAACTGCATTTGGATTGGGAACATGGGGTGCAGAACCATCTGGAAACAGAAGAAGAGAATCTCTTACTGGAATTGAAGGAGAGATCCAGTCTGTCCTGACACTTTGTATAAAACATAAGCGTTCAGCATAGCCAATTAGAATAAGTAAACAGACACTTTATTGCACCAGCGTCTGGTCTTACGGGCAATTAAGTATGGCGCCAATAACTGGTCGTTGAGGTCCACCCATCCCATATTTTGGTTATATTCGTGGACAGAGAGGGGTTTCTCCACAACACCAGTCGCTGTTGTCATTTGGACAGCCGTGTCTGCGTGAAGGGAGGAAAGAACAAAAACATTATTTGTATCCCTCCACTTCACCGGGAGCAAATTACTACATCACAAGCAGGCTCTCTCCCCCCGACTAAGTTGGGATTCTACCAGCCATTGGGGGAAGCCCCGGCGATTAGATCGCACGGTGCCACATGCGCCAATTTGGTGATCAAACAAGTGACTAAAAAGTGTAGTTGTGTAGTAAGTGTCCCTGTACAAATGGTGCCCCTTTCCGGAAAAGGGTGACACCAAGCTCCACACAATTTTGCCAGCGCTCCCTATGTAGTCTGGGCATCCTTCCGGCTCCATCTTTGTCCTCATAAACCATAAAACTACATGCATAGCCTTTGGCCCTGTCTGAGAGCTCATACAACTTGACCCCGTATCTGGCACACTTGCTGAGGAGAAACTGTTTGAAAGCAAGACAGTCAGAAGATTTCATTAGGGACTCGTCCACGCACACAACTTGGTTGGGAATAAAAAGTGCTGTGAACTGCTGGCTGAAGTGGTTTATGAGGGGCCGAATTTTGTGGAGCCGATCATATTCAGGGTCACCCCGCGGACGACAGAGTTCGACACTGCTGGTATATTGAACCATTGGCTGCTGCTGCATTGGCCACCCTCTATCGTTGGGGCCTTTCCAGCCACATCCACCCAAAATCGCTCTGCACTAGCACACCACTTTGTTATATAGCTATCCGCCCAGTCCTTTTTGGGTTCGGGCTTGTTCCCCACAATTGATTCTTGTGGGAGATACTTGTGGAAGCGCTGGAAGGACATGACAGGGTGGGCCACTTTTTGGCTTTTCCCCCAACCACTTATTGGGGGTTTTCTCTCCCTATTGGATATTGATACCTTTTCCAGGCCATACTTGGGGATATTTCTGGCTCCCAGCCCTACCTTTGCTGGTGTATGCTCTCTCTAAATCAGAGGGAATCAAAGTTACACAGTGACCTTTCTCCCTGAGGAAGAAGTTTGTTACATAACCAAAAAAAACTTCGAAACATGTTGGAGAGGAAGCCAAGCTCTGGAACTCTGTGCTGCGGCAAATCCCTGTGGGCCTTTCTTTTTGCGAATTTTGTGGAGCCGATCATATTCAGGGTCACCCCGCGGACGACAGAGTTCATTGTCGTTGAAGTGCATAAACCGCAGGATCTGGTCATATAGTGTCCTGGCCATGCAAGCAGAGAAAACATACATATGGTGAATTGGGTCAGTGGACCAATATAACCGCAATTCTGGTTCTTTATGTATGCCCATGTTGAGGGTAAGGCCCAAAAAGGTCTTAAATTCTGGAACCGTAATTAGTTTCCATTCTCTGGCAAGTGACAAATGGGGATTAGCGGTAATGTATTGACCAGCATATAAATTGCTTTGATCCACAATAGATCTATAGAGATCTTCGGTGAAAAACAGCGAATAAAAATCAATGGCCCTAAAGGCCACTGTATTCACCTGAATTCCAGGTTGGCCAGTGAATGGGGGAAGTACGGGCGCTGCATCAGTGGTGAGTTGCCAATCAGGGTTTGCAAGCGCGTCAGGAAGGGCACTATGGGCTCTGCGGGCCTGTGTTTGTCTTCTTCATGGCTGCGGGAGACTACTTGTGCTAGCAACACCAGCTTGAACTGCACTTATGTTACTCGCCACGTCACCAAGTTTTACTGCAGTTCTGGTTTGTCTATGACCAGGATGTACTAGGCCGCTGGTGCTTGCCAGGTCACCAGAAGGAGTAGCGGCACTAGTACTGGCTCTCTGCTCCATACGAGAGCCTTGCGGTTCTTTCACCTCAGCGACAGTAGAATGATATCTGGTATGTCTGACCTTAGCAGGGACCTCTCCGTCGTCAGAGCTATCTGTCAGGGTGCCACTGTTGTCTACGAGATCGTATACTGAGCCTGATTCTGACAGTGGAGCTTCCCCATCGCTCTCCTCTGTCATGCTCAGCAATGCATAGGCCTCTTCACTAGTGTACCTTGGATTTGACATGTTGGGCTTTCTAAATTTATAGGTACACTAGCGTGACTCACAGGCAAAAAAGTGCACCTGGTTGTCAGAGCCTGTTTCAAACCACTACCAAAATCACTGTCAGATTTCGCAGGGATTGGGCGTGATCGCTGTGAACGCTGCAGATATGTGTTCTGTGTTTGGTGTCAGCGATCTGTTGATCCTGCACTTGGGTGGGCTGGGCTGGGCTGGGCGGAGGGGCTAAATGTAGGTGCTAGCAGGTATCTGGGCTGATCCCGCTAACGCCACGTTTTTTTAGAACACTAATCTAGTGGGAGTGCTAATCTAGTTCTGATCAGATCAGAGATATTGATCTGATCAGATACTGCAACAGTATCTAACACCTATCTAATGTGTATGTGTGCGTACCTAACTAACTGGCCCTGCCTGGTGTTTACGCTGACCCTAACGCACGCTAAAATCTAACTGAGGTCACCGTCGGGCAATCATGGGTTAAGACCTATAAAAGGTATATATATATATATATATATATATATATATATATATATATATATATATACACACGGCGGGTAACCTGATGGGGAAAAAAATGAACTATCTAAACTACACTTATACAGTGATCACAGGTGACAGGGGTCAATCAAGGGGTTAAAAACTTTATTGAGGGGGTAGGTCTACTACTACCTACCCTAACACTGATTAGTGTCACAAGTACAGTGATCAGTGAACAATCAGTGGGGGGGGTGATCAGGGGGCGAACAAAGGGTTTAAAGTGTGCCTATGTGTACTGGTGTCAGTGTAGTGTTGTGCAACACGTTTTGATGTCTCTCTCTCCTCTCAAGAACGGAAAAGGAAGGAGAGAGGGAGAGTGACATCACTTCCCCTGTCTGTGTTTACATTACACAGACAGGGGAGGCATTCCATTCGCCGGGACCGATCAGCAAGTATAGACCAAAAATTGGTCTATTCCTGTGGTCCTCTACCGGATTGGACCACGCACGCCCCCTGGCCTCGGCCAGGAGCGCTGTTTATGTAAAGCGATTCGTGGGATGCTGCCACTCTGCAGCAATAAAAGCCGGTCAGGAATTGGTTAATATGTACCCTTGGTTTGGTTGAGCATTCATGTTAATGCCAAATAATAAGGGAGGAAGAAGTCAGTTAATGTTTATCATCTGCTTACCTTTGGGGAAGGGGAAAGGCAGCAGTGATCATTGTATGTTGATTATTTGTTAAATATTTGTTTATTATTCTTTATTGTAGTTATTGGCTAGTATTATAATCAAATTAATGATGCGCTTATTCTCTATCTTCTGTACAAAACCTTATACCTGCTAAATGCAGTGTAACAAAAGAACAAAAACATGGTGAAACAAACTCAAAACAAAAAAATTCAAATTCATCAAACATAAAAATAATAGTCATATGTTTGAAGCACTCTTGCTTGCACTCTGATTACAAAACAGTAGATTCTGTCACTGGAATTTTGGTGTTGGTATACTTTGGTACAAAAAGGTCTTTTGATAAGGTCCAGGTGCAAGAGTAGAGATTATATAAACTAAAGAGTTTACATAAGGAAGCATTATTGTTAGCCATACAGTTACATGAAGTTTTGTATAAAATTATTTTTAGAGTTAATTTTGCAAGGATGGTTAGTGCGAGAGGTGCTTAGTCGAGTGCATCATGCTCAAAAATCTATTAACATCAAGCTTCCATCACTGAAACCTAATGGATCTCTTTGATTGACCACTCTGACATACAAAATGGAGCTGTCAGGAGTTTGTAACAGACTGTACGCAGTATGTTAAAGCAGAAATACTTTATCTATTATTATTTATTATAAATAGGGTACAATTTCTCCAAAGAAATGTATAAGTTTGTTTCTTAGGGGCTTGGAGCCACATTCTGCAACTGGATTTTTGAGTCTTTGATAAATAGGCCGCAGGTAATTAAAATTGGTGATCAGTATTATTAGGCTCCAAGCACACTGCTCCAAACACTCCTCTCTCCTTGTTCCTCCAGCTGCTGTCAGGTGCCTGCCCCGGGGTTGCATCCTTGATCTGTGAACTCACTGCCAGAATGAAATAAAGGAGCAGCATACAGAAGACATTACCAATGTTAATCCAGCATAAAGAAGGTTCAGAGCATATGGTCTCCCTTGTCCTCCTCACACTCCAAAGAGTTTCGCCCAAAAAGGGCTTAATCATCTAGACACCATAGTCTTCATGTCTTCACTGAGTAATGACAATAAAAAATTCTTGAATCTTGAACCTACAGAGATAACCCATCAAATTGGCAATGTTGCAGGGCTAATACATGTTCCCTTCCGTGCTTGCAGAAATTGGGCTCTTGCTAAGGCTAATGCATATGTGCATACCCGTCTGCACACCTGTGCAAGCGTGTATGCCCATGTAGGCCGGTGTTTACTTGCACTTGTGACAGATGTTGTCGCCGAACGAGCTATTTAAACTGGGCCAATACTCAGAATCAGTGCTGCGTTGTCTTCAGCCTCCTGTGTATCCTGTGAACCTGTGTTTTTGTATCCTGATTCCAGTTGCTGACCCAGCTTGTCTTGACTACTCTCTGAACTCTGCCTGCACTGACTTTGACTTGTCCCTTGACCTCTGCTTCTGTCTGTTCCATTGGCACTTGCTTCCCTGATCTGTTGCAGACCCGGCTTGTTTCCTGGCCATGCTCCTGCCTGTGCCCTGTACCTGATCCACCCTGTCTGTGTATGACCTGGCCTGCCTGACTCTGCTACAATGTCTGCTGTCATTGGTACCCACCTACCACCCTGTGGTTCCGGCTGATCTACAATCTGCTACCAGCAAACGTCTCAGCTGCCCGCTGTCACCAGTACCAGCCTGCCTCAGTCTGCTGCCTGCCTACCAGCTTGCCTGCTTACTGGAGCCTTCTGAAGACTTCACCTGCCCAGTATGGACACTTACCCTGCTGCTAGCAAGACTTACAGGCACTCAGGCCACTCTGTACGCCTGTGCCTCCAATTTATACTATCGGTGGCCCCTAGTCAGAGGTGAAAGAGGCCTTCTCATCATTTCAGGCTCTTCTACCAGGTACGTGACAGATAGTGATCACTAGTGTCATGTAGGCCAAGAGTTTTGACATGTAATCCAAAGAGAAACCTTGTGGGCTACTAAGTGAGTTCACCAATATATGAAGAAGCTATTAAACCATGTTGCAAACCAGCTGCTAGCACTAAGTACATACCCATAATCATGTGCAAATTGGTTACAATAATGTTCCAAATGGCGTGCTAAGTCAAAAAAATGAATTAAAGCAGAGCATATTCATGTGCATAGTCCAGTATGGAATAAAACAAATGTGTAGCCAGGAGCTGGAAGTTCCTTTTTCCTGCTATCAGAAGATGTTCTTTTGAAAGCAGCTGCTTTCCCCTAGAGTTTGGCTGATCATTGACTCTTGTGTTTAAAGAAAAGTTGGGGATCTTGGGACATGTAATTTGTTTGAAGAATTTGCCCCTTGGCTGTAAAAAAGTGGAAACTACAATTCCCAGCGGGCTGATGGAAGAGAGATTTCTGGGAAGAGCAAAGCCTCCTAGGAGAGACTATAAGACTTTAGGCGTGCTCTCTCTGGAATGGCGTGGATCTGTGTGCAGCAACCTGTTGCTGAGTGCTGTAGTGATTGCAGCCTGCTATTACAGAGGTATCGATTGGATACCTGGAGGAACATCAGCAGACAGAGTGGCTACTCTGATCTGCTACAGCCAGACGGCCGTTCCTGTTCCATCAATCCTGAAGGGGTGACAGATCCGTGTGAGCTGTGGAGAGGTGTGGTGGAGGCCGGAGACCATCCCTTGAGCCATATTCCGGAGAAATCATCATTATCATCTCCAACTATATCATTATCATCATCTACGCCTGTGGTCCGGTGTGGTGAGCGGGTGAAAACCTAGTTTTGACAGACACTGTGTACAGACATCACTGTCACTTGCACTTATCAATACTTTTGACTCACAAGATCTGTTGCACACTAGGTTTGTACACTGTATACAGACATACATTTCATCCACTAGCTTGCTGCTACTTGTAGTTCCACAAAAAGCTAACCTTGCTAAGTCAGTAATCGCTGTGAAGTTTTACAGTTTACTTTGCAACAAAGAAGTATTCTCTGATCTATTTCACCCTTTTTGGATAAGCCAGTTGTTTCAACCACCACTTCTATTCTATTCATCCTATATAACGGAAAGCTAGCTGAAGATCTTCAAGTTTGACCAGCAATAACACTGGACTACTTCCATTTCCTGCCCTTTCAGGATTACAGCTTTTCTTAATAGTTCAGGTTAAATTCCCCAAAGAGCTCTCTGTAAGAGCAGGTTGAATAATACTGAAATTACTGTTACTGAAGTTGTACTTATTTAATTATAATTCTGCTGTTTTATGTGGATGAGCAGTAGAGAGCGGTTTGACACTAGCAGGAGTCATTCCTGGGCCTCATTCGCATTGATCGAATCCATATTTACTGAATTTAAGAGAGTGTCATACATAAGTGTTGTCAGGTTTGTGTAAAGAGTGGAAATTGTTGATTTACCTGTAAAATGTATATTGCATTGACCATGTATGGGATTTGAGAAATGTTTATTCTCTGAACTGTAACTGTTCTATACCTTGAGTAAAAACAAAAACTTATTGACTCAATTATATTCAGTGTACCTTATTACTGTTGCATATACTTAAGGGAACTACAATAATGCTTGAACCCAGTGTGTCAGAGGTGGCAGAGGACCCACAGGGTCAGGGAAGCCAGAGGGGTATTGATGTTTCTTGCGACCCTCAAGGGGTTGGCGCTACAAATATATAACATATTAAGAACATTGATTCCATGCCATTTTAAAGTGCTAAGAGTTCATATATAAGTGTAGTGCAGATCTCCCATATGTGACTTGATGAATGAATGAATCACATCAAATGATATCAGATGGGTGCAACCACCGTTAAAACATTTCACACTTGCTTCCCCCCAATGGATAAAGGCTCACCTCCAGGAGTGTGTCCCCTCAATAAGCTGGGTCAAAAAGCGCTTGTGAGCCACTCCAGGGCTCAATGAGGTTAATCCTGATCAGCTGGCTCATACGCTCCTCCAACCATCTCCTCCTCAGTTGTCAGTGTCAAAGTGCATGAAGAAAAAACTCCAATAGGCATGCAAGCAACCACTGTTAAATCCCCTTACGTATGCTCCCCCCAATGGGTGTAGGCTCACCTACATCTCCTTGGTGCGGTGCAAGCACCTATATCATGTGAGTACCCTGCACTATATATTAATTTTTTGGAAAGTTTTAAAAACAATTCAAGCACTATTGGAGTATTTTCTTCATGCACTTTGACGCTGACAACTGAGGAGGAGATGGTTGGAGGAGCTTAGCTTATCAGGACTAACCCTATTGAGCCCTGGAGTGGCTCACAAGCGCTTTTTGACTCAGCTTAGATTAGGGGTCACACTCCCAGAGGTGAGCCTACACCCATTGGGGGGGAGCACGTGTGAAATGATTGCACCCATCTGATATCATCTGATGTGATCCATTCATTCATCAAGTCGCATATGGGAGATCTGCAGATCTTTCGACTGTAAGCTCTACGAGCAGGGCCCTCCTATTCCTTCTGTATTGAACTGTATTGTAATTGTACTGTGTCCCTTCTTTATTGTAAAGCGCTGCGCAAACTGTTGGCGCTATATAAATCCTGTATAATAATAATAATAATAATCTGCACTGCACTTATATATGAACTTTTAGCACTTTAAAATTTCATGGAATCAATGTTATATGTCATACAGTATCTCACAAAAGTGAGTACACCCCTCACATTTTTGTAAATATTTTATTCTATCTTTTCATGTGATAACACTGAAGAAATTACACTTTGCTACATTGTAAGGTAGTGAGTGTACAGCTTGTGTAAATTTGCTGTCCCCTCAAAATAACTCAACACACAGGCATTAATGTCTAAACCGCTGGCAACAAAAGTGAGTACACGGCAGGATAGAACTGACGCGTTTCGGGGGTGCACCCCCTTCCACAGAACTTCGCAAAGCTCTGAGAAAGGGGGTGCGCTCCAGAAACGCATCAGCTTCTATCCTGCCTTGTGCTTTGGTTTTAATACGTCCTGTCTTCATGTACTTTGTGAGTACCCTCCTTTAATAATTTTTTGAATAAATTAATATTTTTGGTAATGCACTAGGTGTGTGCGCCTTCCCTTTTTTTTTTCTTGTTTTTTAGTACCTTTCAGATTTCCCAGTCTGAGGAGGGCAGCACACATCGGTTCATCTATTTATTCCCACATGGTCGTTTGCCATCCCGAGGATCCTTTAGCACTGGAACACATAACTTTCCTCTTTAAAAGTGAGTACACCCCTAAGTGAAAATGTCCAGATTGGGCCCAAATAGCCATTTTCCCTCCCCGGTGTCACGTGACTCGTTAGTGTTACAAGGTCTCAGGTGTGAATGGAGACCAGATGTGTTAAATTTGGTGTTATCACTCTCACTCTCTCATACTGGTCACTGGAAGTTCAACATGGCACCTCATGGTAAAGAACTCTCTGAGAATCTGAAAAAAAGAATTGTTGCTCTACATAAAAATGGCCTAGGCTATATGAAGATTGCCAAGACCCTGAAACTGAGCGCACGTGCTCAGCATCATATCCAGAGGTTGTCTTTGGGAAATAGATGTATGAGTGCTGCCAGCATTGCTTCAGAGGTTGAAGGGGTGGGGGGTCAGCCTGTCAGTGCTCAGACCATATGCCACACACTGCATCAAGTTGGTCTGCATCTTCTAAAGATGATGCACAATAGAGCCTGCAAACAGTTTGCTGAAGACAAGCAGACTAAGGACTTAGATTACTGGAATCATGTCCTGTGGTCTGATGAGGCCAAGATAAACGTATTTGGTTCAGATGGTGTCAAGCGTGTGTGGCAGCAACCAGTTGAGGAGTACAAAGACAAGTGTGTCTTGCCTACAGTCAAGCATGGTGGTGGAAGTGTCATGGTCTGGGGCTGCATGAGTGCTGCTGGCACCGGGGAGTTACAGTTCATTGAAGGAACCATGAATGCCAACATGTACTATGACATACTGAAGTAGAGCATGATCTCCTCCCTTCGGAAACTGGGCCACAGGGCAGTATTCCAACATGATAACGACCCCAAACAATCCTCCAGGACCACCACTGCCTTGCTAAAGAAGCTGAGGGTAAAGATGATGGACTGGCCAAGCGTGTCTCCAGACCTAAATCCTATTGAACATCTGTGGGGCATCCTCAAACGGAAGGTAGAGGAGCGCAACGTCTCTAACATCCACTAGCTCCGTGATGTCGTCATGGAGGAGTGGAAGAGGACTCCAGTGGCAACCTGTGAAGCTCTGGTGAACTCCATGCCCAAGAGGGTTAAGGCAGTGCTGGAAAATAATGGTGGCCACACAAAATAATGACACTTTGGGCCCAATTTGACATTTTCACTTAGGGGTGTACTCACTTTTGTTGCAAGACTTTAATGGCTGTGTTTTGAGTTATTTTGAGGGGACAGCAAATTTATTAAGGAAAATTGTTTTCATACTTACCGGAATTTTCTTTTCCTGAATCCTCCTCATGTCATCCTACTATGGGTCAGCTCCGCCCCTCTGACCCTTTTAGGACAACCTCTTTCCAAGCCTATAAGAGGCGGCTGTCTGCCCATTTGCAGTGTTCAGTTTACCCACCTCGCAACGGACTTTGGGTGGGAGTTCCTCGGATGACATGAGGAGGATCCAGGAAAGGAAAATTACGGTAAGTATGAAAATAATTTTCCTTATTCCTGGACCTCCCCATGTCAGCCTACTATGGGACGTAGCAAGCAATCAACCACATCAGGGGAGGGAAAGACACAAATGACCAGAATCATAAACCGATATCAATTATTTTAATGGCTGACAGCCGCCGACAGAACAGTAGACCCAAAAGCTTCTGATGCTGTCAGAGTTACATTCACTCTGTAGTGCTGAAGGAAAGTATTAGGTGCACTCCAGCTAGCTGCCCTGCGCACTGCTTCTGCTGACACCTTAGCGTATGATGCACAGGAATCTGCCATGCCTCTCATAAAATGGGCTTTGACCTCCAATGGCAGAGGATATCCTGACTCTCTATATGCCATCTGCATAGTTTTTACGATCTATGAAGACACCATTCTAGGTGGCATAGACATGCCTTTCCTGGAGCCACCGGGAAAGATGAAGAGCTGATCTTGTTTCCAGAAATCCTTAGTTCACTCTAGGTATATTGATAAGGCCTGCACTAGATCCAGCCTAGTCCATTCTTCTTCCGAGTTACTATCCGGGAAAGCCGATAAGACTGATTCTCAATTCATATGCAAAGCTGATGCTACTTTTGGAAGAAAGCTTGGGACCGGTCTGAGTACTATTTCCTCTTGGAGTATTTGGCAATATGGCTCCCTGACTGAAAAAGCACACAGTTCAGACACCCATCTGGCTGATGCAATTTTCATCAAAAAATTGCACTGGGACAAAGAGCACGATGACACCGGACCAAATGGAGGTGCTAATAAGGCCTTCAGAACTAAAGGCAGGTCCCACTTCGGAAAAAGATTTATTGGAGACCTGATCTTTATTGCTGCCTTTAAGAAACAAATCACTAGAGGATCCAAGCCCCATCTTTGTTCAACATAGCTGAGAGGGCAGACTTGAACCTTTGAGGAGCTATACGCTAAACCCTTGTCCAGACCTTCCTGGAAAAATTCCAATATGTTAGAGACTGAGGGTGACCTCAGATCCCAGCTCTTTCCTGCTGAGCTTGTCTTGTGGACCTGGAAGGTATGCTGCTGTCAGGGAAAAATCTGGCATGCCACTCTGAGCAGTGGGAGGCTCCTGGTGCCCCCTTGCCGGGCCACGTAGGCTACCATGATTTATTGTCTGAAAGGACTTTGACTGCCCCCTTTGCTAAATAAATTGGAAGGCTACTAGAGCATGCCAAATGGCCTCTAATTCTAACAGGTTTGAATGCTGAGATAGAGATGCCTCTCATTTGCCCTCATTTGCCCTGTACTTGTTGGCCTAAGGAATGAGCTCCCTGGTCTACTAGGCTGGCATCTGTAGTCAGCACTGCTGGAACTGGAGGTTTGAGAGGCACCTGCGGTATAGATTCTGAGATATCTTCCACCACATCAGAGACCGTTTTATTGGTACTGAATGGTAGATCTTCTGGGTTAACGAGTGACGATCCCATTGATGGAGAAAATTGTATTGAAATCTCCCCTTCTGTCATCTGGCCCAGGGTACTACCCTGATCATGGAAGACAACAGGCCCAGGCACTGCATACACTCCTTGGCCATCAGAAATGGCCTGGTCATTACTATTTCTGATTTGGTCTGAATTTCCACAATCTTCCTGAGAGGCAGAAATACACGACCTTGGGTAATGTAGAATTGCATTCCTAGATACTCTAGGACTTAAGCTGGTTGCAACCGACTCTTGCAATGGTTGATTAACCAACCAAAACGTCTGATCGTGCTGCAGGTTATCAGCATGTGCTGTTGAAGGAGGGACTTTGATGCGGCCTGAAGGAGAATGTCGTCCAGATAATGAAAAATTTGAATGCCTCTGATTCTTAAGATAGAGATGACCAGTGCCAAAACTTTTGAAAATGTTCTTGGAGCTGTGCACAGCCCGAATGCCAGACAACGAAGTTGGAAATGGAAACGATGGTGTGATGCACTTATGGGCACATGTAGATAGGCATCCGCTAGGTCTATTGATGCTAGCAAATCTCCCTTCTTCACAATGGAAAATGATGGTTTGCAAGAACTCCATTCTGAATGGAGGGACTTTCATGAAGACATTCAGGGCAGAATTGCTTGAGATGCCAATAAATTCTTTACATACATTAACAAACAACGCCCTTTTCTCTGGACAAGTAGGAATCTGGGTCTCCACAGAATGAGACTAGGGAGGTCTTTCCTTGAATTCTAGGCAATATCCTCTTTGAATGATGTTTAAGACCCAGGCATCTTAAACTTCTTCTGCCCAGACCTCTCCAAAGTAAGACAGTCTGCTCCCACTTGGGAAGTCTGGACGGGGACCCCTTCAGTAAAGCTTGTCTGAAGCTTTCACTGGCTGGTTCGCCTTGGCTTTGGTTGCTTTGGGAAAGGCTGGACCCTGCCCCTTCCACTGCCTAAAGAACGGTCGCACCGGTTGGTACGCGGACGCTTCCCCAAAACCTTCTTTAGATCTCTCAGAAGGATGAACAGGCTGAGAAAATCTTTTCCTTTCCTGTGGAATAAGCAAGTTCCCTCCAGAAACTCGTTGAACCTCTGACTCCAAGGTCTTTCCAAAAAATTTACCATCGAAAGGAACTGAGAAGCACTATCCGCTGACCAATGCTTCAGCCATAGGGCTCTGTGTGCCGTCATAGAATGAGCCATCAAATTTCACTGTCATCCTGACCTGGTCCACGGCTACTTCTGCTAGAAAATACACTTTGATCTTAATGGACCCGCTCCTGCTACCGTGTACATTTTTTTTGAGATCTGTATCTATCCTACGATCCATCCAATCTTGAAGGATACTGAGTCATCTAGAGGCAAAGTGATGTGCTGAACTAGTCTCTGTAATGAGGAATCCACCTTAGGCGCGGAATCCCAAAGCTCAGCATCCTTAGAGCGGAAAGGGTACAACTTTGAGACCCTGTTGTAGACTGAGTGGGAAGAAGGAACAGCCATTTTAGGTATAAATCAAATATATATTTGATATAAAGTACATTGGTGATAAAGCAGATGATGTTACATCTTGTCTTTCCTTTCTATGTGAGAATGCCAGTTTAACTCTAGTTTTACACCCCGTAATTTGCAAGATTGCTATCTCAGCATGA
>BLSH010119132.1:81543-101228 GCA_018402905.1 Glandirana rugosa
AATATGTTCCGACATCGATCGGTGTCAGTCCCTCTTGTTACTTCTTGTACCGTTACCAGAGTTTCTTAACATGACGAAACCGATGTTAACGTTATGTTAAATATGTAAGCTCCCTGACTGTGGCTAGCTACAGCCTTGTATAATAAATATGTTTATTTTTCAATCTGGCTTCAGCAGTCAAAATGTTACTGAAACCTAAGAGCATGAGGTTTCCCCTACATAGACGTTCAATCTTTTATCGGGCTTTGCCCATTCATCTTCCATTATTTCCTGTATTTCAAAAAATTAATGGGAAGGACAGGAGTGACCTTTTCAAGTCCAGATAATATTTTCGCAGTTTTTTTAGGGGGGTGAGGTTCCCACTTTCCATTTCATAGCCCTTTACTGACTCCACTAAAGGCCCTCTCACACCGCGGTGCTCTTAAACTGCCCATAAAATACTGAGCGCTTTTGAAGAGCTTTTCAGGTGCTTTTGAAGAGCGTTCCATTCATTTCAATGGAGAGGGTTGTATTTTCACCACCCTGCCAGCGCACTGTGCCAATATGAAAGCATTCATTGATTTTAATAGAAATAGGTTTTCATCAACTTTTCAGGCGCCTTTTTAGCGTGAAAGCACATGAAAAGCGCCTCAGTGTGAAAGGGGTCTTAGGCTCGACTCACACCCATGCATCTCCAGCATCCCCCGCATCCCGCAGACCCACACCACAAACCGTGTTGCATAGGAAACAATGCCAAATAGACTGTAGTGCAAATCCGCAAAATGCACCAAAAACGCACAGGTGCGAATCAGGCCCAAAGAAGGAATCAAGGAAAAATCAAATGCATGAGTGTCTGGTTCCAGATCTGACTCAGAATCCTCTGAATGTTCATCTGAACTGTAGCGATATGAAGCATCTGGCTCTAATTCTGAAGCGGATGAGTGCCGCCTAGGCCGAGATCTCTTAGATACGGTTTTCGAGCCGCCTTTGACTGCCACCCTAATATAGTACTTAACCTGGCGTGCATCTGCTGCATTATCACATGCGGCTTCCTTCAAGCAAGAGAAGTATAGACACCTCCCAGGTAGGGAGTTTGCCCCGCATGCCCAGCAGGCCTTCTCCTCTTCCCGGGCCGAGGCCCTTCCAGGGATCTGTGTCTTTGCTTATGCACATGCTAGCACTTAGTGATCGCTTTCTGGTGTTGCAACAGCCATTGGCCTGGGCTCAAGGCACTGCAATGAGGCACCGGTGAGGGTGATCTGGAGTGGCGTTCCACAGGGATTTTATCCCGCCGACGACCACTCCTCTGACCCGAATTATCACGCTTTGAGCGCTTCTTTTTTTGCGAGTGATGCGGCTCTTTAGTACTTCCCTGCGGGAGTTTATCCCGCATCTGGGTCTTCTCTCTGTGTAGAGAAGAAGAATGCACTCTTTTAAAAACAAACAAGAAAAACAAATAAAAACAACAAAAACAAAACAAAAAAAAACAAAAACTTTAAAAATAGAAAACCTTTCCATGCGTTCTTCAGTGCTATAGAGGCAGGCAGGAGGACCCAGGACACCTGGAAACACAAAAACAGCCAGAGATCTATCCAGCAACCCAAGGCAGCAGCCATGTTGAGATCCCACATCACTCACCACAGAGGCAGTGATTTTGACACAAGCTGGAGCTACAGGTGTTGTAATCACAGCAGGGAAGCAGGAACCAGAGCATGGGAGAGGGTGTTCCTATCATACCAGGAAGTGGCCGCTCTCAGCAATCTCCTGAGAGTTCATGTGGGACTACAAGCCTCAGCCTGCCTGCTGTTTCACCAATTCGCCGCACAGCCCAAACCAGCAGTGTTTAACTGCTCTCTAGAGGCCGGTGTACACATGCAGTCATTTATACTGCTAACTGAGACCCAGCACCATGGGTACCACCACAAAGGGAGATTTACAGCCCAGACAGGAGGTCTTCTGAACTCAGGAGAGTGCATGAACCTGAGCAGGATTGCATGGACATTACAAGGTTTTGCAGTAAGTCTCCTACCATGCTTCTTCTTGTGTGTGTGTGTATATATAAATATATATATATATATACACATACATATATATATATATATTTTTTTTTTTTTTTTTCTTAAGAGGCGTCCGGAGTGAGGACAAAAAAAGAACACTGCATATGGGCAGACAGCCGCCTCTTATAGGCTTGGAAAGAGGTTAGGGGTCAGGGGTCTGAAGGGGTCAGAGGGGGCGGAGCTGACCCATAGTAGGCTGACATGGGGAGGTCCAGGAAACTGCAAAGCTGTACACTCACTACTGTACATTGTAGCAAAGTGTAATTTCTTCAGTGTTGTCACATGAAAAGGTATAATAAAATACTTACAAAAATGTGAGGGGTGTACTCACTTAAGTGAGATGCTGTATATTTGTTTTATTCCATACTGGACTATGCACATGAATATGCTCTGATTATTTATTCATTTATTCATTTCTTTGACTTAGCATGGCACTTTGTAACCAAGAGTTTTGACATATTCATTATTTCTTAAAGGCTTCATGGGTGTATTGCTATTTCATTTTAGATCTCTTTTGAACCTGACCACATTGAAAATATAAATATTCTCTTGCACTAACTTACGTTATTTGTCCCTGTATGATCTGTTAAATATTTCACTGACAGTGTTTTGTTATATTTTTGAAAAGTAAGAAAATAACTTTTGACATTACCACAAATCCACTGACTTTTTAATTTCCTTTAGTGAACAGACAACACGGTGCCTCTGCTGAACTGAAATCAAAAGCCGTGTTATCATCTCTGCCCTGTTAATTTCTATGAACTGCAGAACACTTCTCCCATGTAATGTAAATTAGGAGAGGGAGATATATTGAGGTTGATTTAATAAAAATGGAGAGTGCAAAATCTGGTGCAGCTCTGCATAAAATTCAATCCGCTTCCAGTATTTTGTTTTTTTTTGTCAAAGCTTAATTGAACAAACTGAAGTTGTCATTGCAGCATAGGATGACAACGCTGCTCCTCCACAGATAAAGTACAATAAGTGCTTCCGCCCTTGGATAGTACTGTATGTGGGTTACAGGTAGGCGAAAAGAAATAGAGCCACCTCATCTAAGGACTGGAAATACAGAACTTGCGTAGCCTGGCCTGTCACCGCAGGCGAAGAGGAGCCATGGGGATTTCAAATACTGGACTGGTAAAGCGGTGACCGGATCTGTCAGAACAGGAGAATGCCAGACTCCAGGTTAGCGGGACCAGGTGCGATGGGGGAGGGGGTCAAGTGTAAGTTCACCTTACAGATTTTCTGTAAAGGTGAACTTGCACTTTAAATCCCAGGGGGGCCTGGCATTTCCAGGCATTATAAAATATCACTACACAACACACCTCAGGCCAATATTACTTTGGTCCACCTTATATTCTTTTAATAATTGGTGAGAGATTGAAAAATTGTGGAACAAACCTATGCTCTTTGCTTTGGGGTCCAGCTACTGAACATAGAGACATTGATTTACTTACCAAAATTAGGTTCACTAAGAGAAATTGGAATATCTGTCAGGCAAAATTTGGTATTAGATGTCTCCTCTATGATATTTTTCCATTTAGCACCAGCTATCCCTGATAACCTGACACATTGTATGGTTCTACCATGGATACTCAAGGCTCTTTTCCACTTTGGCAATCTCATGAAGCGTTTCTTGACACTAAGACAAAATCTTTCTTGCGCTTCCCAACTTTTCCAGCTGTGCAAGACCGGTATGATTTGTCTTCTTGTGCCCTATTCAGTTACCTCCAAATCAAGCACAATCTATTACGCCCAAGCTAATCTTTTACCCCCTATTCTCTTTGAAATTTTTTACATTACAGGTGCAACTTGCAGAGGAATAATTTCCACTGTATACCAAATCCTGATGGTCTCATAGTCAGAGATATCATGGAAACTTAACTATATGACTAAATGGGAACGCATTTTGAATAATCAATTTACAGTCGACGAACGGACTGCTGTCTGGGCGGCTGCCAATAAATCTTCTATTTGCACTGTCTATAAGGAAAACCACTTTTCCTGCCTTTGTACATACAGTATGCTCAATTCCAACAGCTCAGATTGGTGTTGGAGATGTCAAAGACATATTTTCTGGACTTTTCAAAAATACAGCCTTTTTAGGAAAAAAGTGGAGACCTTAGCTTATACCCGTTTACAAATTCAAATACCACTAGGTCCGTCAGTGCACTTGCTGGGTGTACTCCCACAGAAAATGCCTAGAATAGCTTGAAAGCTGCTTCTACATATCCTTACTGCCACCAGATGTTTCATTGCTTTACATTGGAGACGGACACATGGACCCATAATACCTCAATTATACTCTCGCATTCAGGAAGTTACATAGATAGTCAGGTTGAAAAAAGACACAAGTCCATCTAGTTCAACCAATAAAAAAAAAAACATACAATCCCATATACACAATCCTATACCAACAGTTGATCCAGAGGAAGGCGAAAAACCCCAGCAAAGTGTGATCCAATTTGCTTCAGCAGGGCAAAAAATTCCTTCCTGATCCCCTGAAAGGCAATTGAATATTTCCTGGATCAACTTTACCGATAAATGTTAGTATGTTTTGTACATTTAGGGCCGGTTCACACTGCAATGCGAGAACCCATGCAAATCTAGTACGGTTGCCGCATCGCATGTCACCTGCCAGCGGTTCACACTACCCTATGTGAACTGCTGGGAGTGTCGATAGAAGGTTAATGATACTCCCCGATCTTTTCGCATATTGCAGTGTCCATTCAGAACACCCATGCGATTCGATTCTGGTGCGGATGAAAAAAGGGTCCTGCACAAGTTTGGTCAGAATGCGATGCAAATTCAGCCATACAATCTGTATGGCTGAATTCACACCGCACAGACATCGCATGTGATTTGCACAGCAGTGTGGTCCGAATCACATGCGATATCTGACATTGCAGCAGTGTGAACAGGCCTTAAGGAATGAATCCAGGCCTTTTTTAAAGCAATTTACTGAGCTGGCCAGAACCACCTCTGGAGGATGTCTATTCAACATTTTACAGCTCTAACTGTAAAGAAACCTTTCTGTATTTGGAGGTGAAATCTCTTTTCCTGTAGACATAAAAAGTGCCCCTTTGTCCTCTGTGATGACCTTAAAGTGAATAGCTCAACACCAAGTTCACTATAAGGACCACTTATGTATTTGTACATGTTGATCATATCCCCGCTTAATGTCCTCTTCTCAAGAGAGAATAAATTCAGTTCCTCTAATCTTTCCTCATAGCTGAACTCCTCCATGCCTCTGATCAGTTTGGTTGCCCTTCTCTGCACTTTCTCCAGTTCCCCGATACCCTTTTTGAGAACTGGTGCCCAAAACTGAACTTCATATTCCAGATGAGGTCTTACTAATGATTTGTACAGGGGCAAAATGATGTCTCTATCTCTGAAGTCCATACCTCTCTTAATACAAGAATGGACTTTGCTTGCTTTCGAAACTGCAGCTTGGCATTGCATGCTATTATTCAGCTTATGATCTACCAAAACTCCCTCCCTCTCCACTATGGATTCCCCCAGCAGTACTCCCCCTAGTATGTATGATGCATGCATATACTTAGCCTCCCAAGTGCATAATTTTACATTTATCAACATTAAACCTAATTTGCCACATAGTTGCCTAATTAACTAGTTGCCGACTGCCTCACGTACATTTACTGCTGCAAAGTGGCAGCTGTATGCAGATCGCCATTTATAGACGGTGCTCGCGACATCGGCTAGGGGGCGCGACGATCGGGTTCACTTTAGAACCGATCAATCTACAGGCACAGACCAATGAATTTTGGTCTGGAACCGGTGGACGGTTCTGGCGAAGGAAATGCTTCCTGTAATGTAAACAGAGGCAGAGGAAGTGATGTCACCTTCCTTCATGGAGCCCTTTTTGGTTCCAGCAAGGGAGAGAGAGACATCTAACCAGGAGTTGCACAACAGTCCGCTGACACGAGTACACTTAGGTACACATTTCAGCTCCCTGATTGCCCCCCAGTTAACCCCTTCACTCCCGTCACCCCCTGTCACTGTGTCATATAGTGCAGCGATCAGATCTTTCAATGATCACTTGTGACACTAATCAGTGTTAGGGTAGGTAATAGTAGGCCCAGGTAGGTACAGGTGCCCCCCTTACTCCCCTAATAAAGGTTTTAACCCCTTGATTGCCCCCTGTCACCTGTGATCACCGTATAAGTGTCACGGGTGATGCTACTTAGTTAGGTATTTTTTTTTTTCATCAGGGTACCCGCTATATATATATATATATATATATATATATATATATATAGGTTTTAACCCCCTGATCACCTGGTGGTGACCTCAGTTACGCTTTGGACTAAGTTAGGGTCAGCATAACTGCCAGGCAGGGTCAGATTAGCGAGGTACTCTGACACGTACACACATACACTAGATAGGTCAGTTAGTAGTATTTTTATCTGAATACATCAATATCTGTGATCTGATCAGATTTATATTAGCGTCCCCACTAGATTAGTGTTCTAAAAAATTGGGCATTAGCGGGATCAGCCCAGACACCTGCTAGCACCTGCGTTTAGCCCCTCTGCCCAGCCCAGCCCACCCAAGTGCAGTATCTAATAGATCACTGACACATACAAAGCACAACACACATATCTGCAGTGTTTGCAGAGTTCACGCCTGATCCCTGCTAACGCTGACAGTGATTTTGGTAGTGATTGAAACAGGCTCTGGCAACCAGGTACACTTTTTTGCCTGTGAGTCACACTAGTGTACCTATAAACTTAGAGCCCAACATGTCCAATTCGAGGTACACCAGTGAAGAGGCCTACACAATGTTGAGCATGACAGACAAGAGCAATGGGGAAGCTCCACTATCAGATTCAGGCTTAGCATACAAGCCCATAGAGAGCAGCGCCACCCTGACAGAAAACTCTGACGACAGAGTTGTGGTCCATGCTAAGGTCAGGCGTACCTGACCCCGTTCTGCTGTTGTTTAGGTGCAAGAACCACAGGGCCCTTGTATGGGGCAGAGGGCCAGTACTAGCACCGCTCATCCTTCTGGTGAACTGGCAAGCACCAGCGTCCTAGTACACCCTGGTCGTACAACCTGCACAACAGTAACACTTGGTGACGTGGCAAGTCCCTTATGTGCAGTTCAAGCTGGTGTGGCTAGCACGGAATTCAGGTGGAAACAGTTGACTTTACAACCATTGATTTTTATTGGCTGTTTTTCTCCGAAGATCTCTATAGATCTATTGTGGACCAAAGCAATTTGTATGCTGGTCAATTTATTGCCGCTAATCCCCATTTGCCATTTGCCAGAGAATGGAAACCTATTACCTATTTACGAATTTAAGACCTTTCTGGGCCTTTCACTCCTCATGGGCATGACTAAAAAAATCTGAGTTGCGGTCATATTGGTCCACTGACCCAATTCGTCATATGCCTGTGTTCTCTGCTTACATGACCAGGGCACGATACAAGCAGATCCTGCATTTCATGCACTTCAACAAAAGTTAACTCTGTCGTCCTCGGGATGACCCTGAATTTGATCGGCTCCACAAAATTTGGCCCCTTGTAAACCACTTCAACCAACAATTTGCAGTCTTGTTTATTCCCGACCAAGTTGCCTGGGCAGATGAGTCCCTGATTAAGTTTTCTGGCCGTCTTGCTTTCAAACAGTACCTCCCCAGCAAGCATGCCAGGTACAGGGTCAAGATGTATAAGCTCTGTGACAGGGCCACAGGCTATACCTATAGTTTTATGGTTTACGAGGGAAAAGATAGTCACGTGGAGTCCCAATGATGCCCAGATTACATAGGGAGCACTGGCAAAATTGCGCGGGACTTGGTGTCACCCTTATTTGGAAAGGGGTACCACTTGTACGTGGACAATTATTACTCAAGCGTGCCACTTTTTAGTCACCTCTTTGATCAGAAAATTGGTGCATTTGGCACCATGTGACCTAATCATCGGGGCTTCCCCCAATGCTGGTAGAATCCCGACTTAGACGGGGGGAGAGTCTGCTTGAAAAGTGGTAATTTGCTCACGGTGAAGTGGAGGGATACTGCAGAAACGGCAGTCCAAATTCCAACGGCGACTGGTGTTGTGGAGATGCCTCTCTGTGTCCACGAATATAACCTAAATATAGGAGGGGTGGACCTCAATGATCAGTTGTTGGCGTCATACCTAATTGCCCATAAGGCCAGACACTGGTACAAAAAAGTGTCTGTATACCTATTACAATTGGCTTTGCTGAACGCTTATGTGCTATACAAAGCATCAGGACGGACTGGATCCTTCCTTAAATTCCAGGAAGAGATTGTCACAGCCCTTCTGTTTCCAGATGGTGCTGCACCCCAACTTCCCAATCCAAATGCAGAGAGCGGGCTGCATGAGTGGCATTTTCCGCATGCCGTTCCTGATACCCCTACCAACCAAGCCCCCCAAAAGAGATGTTGTGTCTGCAGACAACGTGGATACAGATGTGACACCTGTTATTATTGTCCCTCCTGTCCTGGCCAGCCTGGTCTTTGCATCAGTGACTGTTTCCAGCGCTACCACACATTAGTTGAGTATTAGCGTAGTGTACAGCACTACACGGGTATAGGGCACACTATCACAGAGTCTCCAAGATGTCACTGCATTTTGAGAGACCCTAACCTGGAACCATTGTTGCTGTTAAAAAAAAAAAAAGCGCACCAAAAAAAAAATTTAAACCACAAAAAAAAAGTTATAAAAATCAACAAAAATATAAAATTAAAAACAAAAACAAAAACAGTTGTAAGTTTCTTGATTTTCTCTTTATTCTATCTCTATTGTTCTCTCTCTATTGTTAATGTTTTTTATGCATACCTGTAAAGTTTTGTTACTTTTTTTTATCATGTTTTCTTTGCAGATATGTCATTTTTTAAAAATGTTAATGCTTACCTGTAATGTTTTATTGTTACTGTGCTTTATAATGTTTTCTTTGCAGGTATGTAACTTTTTTATGTTACTGTTTACTGTGTTTTATTAATCGTTTTTTGCTTTTCAGGTACGCCATTCAGCTGAAGCACTGATTTATTTATGTGACAGCAACAGCATTTGCTCCCACCATACGTAAAGCAGCAACTCCAGTGCTGTTGGAGGTGATTTCACCACCGCAGTTAAAAAAAGAGCATATATACCGGAGCATAGGGGCAGTGGGAGGAAATTGGGGCGCATTGCCCCTATGCTTCGGTATATATTTTTAGAACGGTGCTATGCCCATCATTAGAAGTGGGTGGATGAAAGGTGATCTTCTAATGGTGGGCATACCCACCAATTGATTATTTTTTTTTCATTTAACCCACAGGCTGCATGAAAAAAAAGAACATTACAACATATGCCCAACAAGGACCAGCGATGTACTAGAATGTTGCTGGTCTTTGAGTGGTTTTCTCAGGCTCTCCTGTCCCACCGGGGAACGCAAGAATCCTCCAGCTGACCATAGAGCTGATCGAAGACTAGAATGACTTCAATCATCTCTATGGCCTAAGAAACCGGAAGCTACGAGCATTTCATGACTTCAGTTTCGCCAGATATAAACAGCGCCATTGGGAACTTGGTAAAGCATCTTATCACACCGATCTTGGTTTGGTCAGATGCTTTAAGGGCTGAGGAGAGATCTAGAGTCTAATAGACCCCCAATTTAAAAAAAAAAAAAGTACGCAACACTACCTATTTTTATCACAGGGGATATTTAAATACCCTGTGATAACGATAAAAATGATTTTACAAATATGAAAGGGACAGTGTAAATATAAAATTAAAAGCAAAATTAATAATTAAATCTTGTGTTGTATGTAAACAGCATGCACGTGAGGTATTACTGCGAAGCTCAGATCGAGGGCAGTAATTCTAGCAGTAGGCCTCCTCTGTAAATCTAAAGTGGTAACCTGTAAAGGCTTTTAAAAATGTATATAGTTTGTAGCCACTGCGCGGGTGTGTGTAATTTTTAAAGCATGTCCTATTTGGTGTCTATGTACTTGGTATGAGATCATCTTTTATATTTCACCAAACATTTGGGCAATATAGTGTGTTTTTGTGCATTAAAATTCAAAAAAGTGTTTTTTTTCTGCAAAAATTGCATTTGAAAAATCGCTGGGCAAATACTTTGTGAAAAAAAAAATTACAACACCCACCATTTTAATCTGCAGGGCCTCTGCTTAAAAATATATATATAATGTTTGGAGATTCACAGTAATTTTCTAGCAAAAATAATGTATTTTTTTTGTCACAAGTGATTGAAAAATGACAAAAAATAAATAAATTACACAAAGTTGTCACTGAAATTATATATTGCTCACACGTGCCATGGGTATCCCCATATTCAGAAGAAGCAGCAGAATGTATTTTGGGGTGTAATTCCACATATACCCATGGCATGTTCGAGCAACATATCATTTAGTTACAACTTTGTGTAAAAAAAAAAAAATGTTTGTAATTTTCCCGAAACTTGTGGCAAAATATAAAATATTCTATGGACTCAACATGACTCCCAGCAAATAGCTTGGGGTGTCTACTTTACGAAATGGGTTTTTTTTTTTGCTATCTGGGCATTTTATGGCCTCTACAACTGTGGTAGGTAGTTTGGGGTGAAAGCATAAGCTTACGCCCTTAGAAATCCTGAAGACGGTGATTGGTTTTTGGGGTCCTGTACGCGGCTAGGCTCCCAAAAAAAGAGATATACCTGTGCTCAGATCCCAATAGCTTGTATATGTAATGAACTACCAGGTGCTAAAGGGGTGTGACCACATGTTAACACTACAAATGCCAAATGGACCCTCTGCACACTGCTACACTCTTCACAGCAAACTATGCAATGTAAAGCAGGAATATTTAGTTCACATATATTGCAATACATGTTTAAGCTGACCAACTCCGTCAAAGTAATCCCTCTTCTGGCCAGTCCTACACTGCCTTGCCACTACAAGTGCTACGGTGGACACCATGCCAACCTGGGGCATAAAGACAAGATGGGGGAGAGTGGCTAGGTTCAGATCTGCTCACTGACCTGTATATAATATAAAAAGAGAGATACCTGTGCTCAGATCCCAATTACTGTGACGGAGTTGGTCAGCTTAAACATGTATTGCAATATATGTGAACTAAATATCCCTGTTTTACATTGCATAGTTTGCTGTGAAGGGTGTAGCAGTGTGCAGAGGGTCCATTTGGCATTTGTAGTGTTAACATGTGGTCACACCCCTTTAGCACCTGGTAGTTCATTACATGTACAAGCTATTGGGATCTGAGCACAGGTATATCTCTTTTTCTTTTATATACAGGTCAGTGATCAGATCTGAACCTAGTCGCTCTCCCCCATCTTGTCTTTATGCCCCAGGTTGGCATGGTGACCACCGTAGCACTTGTAGTGGCAAGGCAGTGTAGGACTGGCCAGAAGAGGGATTACTTTGACGGAGTTGGTCAGCTTAAACATGTATTGCAATATATGTGAACTAAATATCCCTGTTTTACATTGCATAGTTTGCTGTGAAGGGTGTAGCAGTGTGCTGTGAGTGTCTACATTCCAAAATGGGGTAATTTTGGGGGGGGGTTATGCTGTCCGGGCATTTCATGGCCCCTGAAACTGTGATAGCTAGTGTGGGGTGAAAGCATAGGTTTACGCCCTTAGAATTTCTGAAGGCGGTGATTGGTCTTTAGGGTTCTGTATGTGGCTAGGCTCCCAAAAAGTCTCACACATGTGGTATCCCCGTACTCAGGAGAAGCAGCAGAATGTATTCTGGGGTGTAATTCCACATATACCCATGGCATGTGTGAGCAATATATCATTTCAATCATTTTTGTTCTGCCTTTCCATCATAGCACCTCAGGAAATTAGATAGGCAGTCATAAAATAAAAGCTGCGTAAATTCCAGAAAATGTACCCTAGTTTGTAAACGCTATAACTTTTGTGCAAACCAATAAATATACCCTTATTGACTTTTTTTACCCAAAACATGTGGCTGAATGTATTTTGGTAAAAATGTATGACTAAAATTTAGTTTATTGCATTTTTAATAACAAAATTTGAAAATATAATTTTTTTTCAAAATTTTCAGTCTTTTTTCGTTTATATCACAAAAAATGAAAAACTCAGAGGTGATCAAATACCACCAAAAGAAAGCTCTATTTGTAGGAAACAAAAGAACGCATATTTTGTTTGGGTACAGCATTGCATGACCGCGCAATTGCCAGTTAAAGCAGCGCAGTGCCAAATTGTAAAAAATGCTCTGGTCATTAAGGGGGTAAATGTTTCCGGGGCTGAGGTGGTTAAACAGTGCATTGAGGTTGGCTTGCAAGTTGAAGACAACCTGTAAGAATGTTATTCCACTGCATAGATTGGTGGCATCTGCAAAGACTGAAATGGTACTTTTAATCCCAGACCATATATAATTTATAAAACTATTAAAAAGTAAGGGTCCCAACACTGAACCTTGGGGTACACCACTGCTAACCTTAGACCATTCAGACTAAGAATCACTAACCACTACTCTCTGAATTCTGTCTTTTAGCCAGTTTTTGATCCAATGACAAACTGATCTTTCCAAGCCTGTAGAATTTAGTCATGTGGGGGGAACTGTGTCAAATGCTTTTGCAAAATCCAAGTACACCACATCCACAGCCACCCTCCGTCTGAGGTTTTACTTTACTCCTCATAAAAAGAAATCAGGTTTGATTGACAACTTCTGTTTTTCCTGAATCCATGCATATTTTTTCCAGCAAGAACTCATCTATGTAGTCTTTTATTAAACTCTCCAGTATCCTCCCGACTATAGAAGTGAAACTAACAGGTCTATAGTTACTTGGTAAAGACTTTGATCCCTTTTTAAATATGGGCACCACAATGGTCCTACGCCAATCCAGTGGTACTATTCCAGTCATTAACGAGTCCCTAAAAATTAGAAACAATGGCTTTGAAATGGCAGAGCTCGATTCTTTTAGGATCCATGGGTGGATGTCATCTGGTCCAGGTGCTTTATCTACCTTTATTCTGTCTAACTATTTCTGGACCATATCACTTTTGACCCATTGTGGATCATTTGGGGCTGTGTCAATACCATCTCCATTATGGACTTGAGCTCCCCTATGTTCCTTTGTATACACAGAGCCGAAGAAAGTATTTAATACATTTGCCCACTGTTTGTCCCCAGTCACCCACTCCAGATTATTTTGTAAAGGGCCTACATGCTCAGACCTGACCTTTTTACTATTAATATATTTGAAGATTTTTTGGGATTTGTCCTACTATCTATTGCAATCTGTGGTTGGTTTTGGATTTTTGCATCCTTCATTTCCTTTTTTTACATATTCTGTTATATTCTTTGTAACATTTAAACTATGATAGTGTTCCTTCATTTTTATATTTTTTAAAAGCTATTTTCTTATTATTTATAGCTTTTTTAACTTTGGCCGTGAGCCACATACCGTATATACTCGTGTATAAGTCGACCCGTGTATAAGCCGACCCCCTACTTTTGCCCAAAAAATATGGGAAAATGTATTGACCCACGTATAAGCCTAGGGTGGGAAATGCAGCAGCCAGAACATGGGGACAGGGAGCCAGAACACAGGGACAGGGAGCCAGAACACAGGATTTTAGCCAGGACACAGGGATATTAGCCAGGACACAGGGATATTAGCCAGGACACTGGGATATTAGCCAGGACACTGGGATATTAGCCAGGACACAGGGATTTTATCCAGAACACAGGGACAGGGAGCCAGGACACAGGGATTTTAGCCAGGACACAGAGGCTGTAGCCAGAACACATAAGGGATGAGTAAGGTAGTTTCACATTAAACAGAGCTGTGCTGCTTCTAAGAACTGTTCTGTGCTTTGTAAGTGTGACTAATCACATTGGGATGTAGAGAATGCTGAGAGAGAGCTGCAGCTCTTCACTGAGATCAGGAGGTGGGCGGGACTGAACAGCTAACATCAGCTTGTCCCACCCACCTGCCGACATCAAGCTGAAAATCGGACACCTCTCTCAGCATTCTCTACATTCCAATGTGTTTAGTCACAGTTACAAGCACAGAACGGCTCTTGGAAGCAGCACAGTCCTGTTTAATGTGAAACTACTGATCACCCACAGACACTGACTCGGGTATAAGCCGAGGGGGGTCTTTTTCAGCACAAAAAATTAGCTGAAAAACTCGGCTTATACCCGAGTATATACGGTAGGTTTTATTTTTAGCCTTTTAAACTTATTGCCCATGGGAATATACTTTGCAGTGAGTTCACATACAGTCTTTTTGAAGAATTCCTATTTCTGTTCCGTTTATTAATGACAATATTCCCTCCTAGGCTAAGTTTTGGAGAGCATCCTTGGAAAATGTGCTCTCTTAAAGTTCAGTGTTTTTATATTTCTTGTTGTATATGCTTGTTGCTTACAGCTAACTTTAAATTAAATCATGTTATGGTCACTGCTACCCAGATGTTCTTTTATATGAATATTGGTAATAAGATCTGCATGGTTTGAGATTACCAGTTCCAGCAGAGCATAATTCCTAGTCGGGGCCTCAAATAAAGTCAAATCGCATCAATTAACCAATATTAAGAAGTTTGCAAAGGACACTCACTGATGGACTTATGTTTTATTAGGCACTGAAGCAGTGCACTGGATGATATTTACTTTGCATGTTTATTTTCACTTTATTTTAATTTATCTCTGTTTAAGGTTTTTTCATAATTGTCATTTACTTGAATGTTAATGTTAATTGAATACAATATTTAGGAGGGCACAGCGTAGCACTATTATTGTTTTGAATAGAAGGACAACTTAACTCAGATATGGGCCCAGTCTAGTTGTTGTAGATGTGATGCAGTATGGGGACTTTTGAAAATTATTAGCCATATTTTTTAAATGCAGCTAGTGGAAGTATCTAAATCTAGCTTGGTGTTTGCCTCTTCCTTATACAGGAGAGGTGGACGAAAATTGGGAGCCAATCAGATGCGCTGCATGCGCATATGCTGTTAGGAAAGAGCAGGCTGAAACTTCATCAGCTTCCTACTGCTTTTTCACTGTATAATTCGGCATACAGGCTGCTAACTGGCATTCAGTTTTAAAGTCACATTAAACTCCAAACTGCCTCTTGCTGGAGATGTGGTTCTTCGGTAGGAAATTATCGCCATATCTGGGAGGGGTATAGTAGGATTCAGCCCTTTTGATTACAAGTTTTTAAGGTGTACAATAAGATCTATGATGAGTCTTTGACCCCCACCTCAGAGATTGCGCTTATTTCCACGCTAACCGGGCTCAGTAGCTTCTCAAAAAATGGAGCTTGCTACGTTTTTTTCTTTTCCGCAGCTCAACAACTCATACCGTTATTTTGGAAGATGGAGGTTATACCCTCATTGTCCCTGTGGGTATCCATGATGAATTAAATCATGCGTATGGATGAAATGTTGCCGCTGGATAATGATACCTTCCAGAAATATAAGTTTTTGTGGTATGTTTAGCTCCACTTCTCCACTTCTGATGCTCTTAAGGTGATTTTGCTACCCAGTGGTAGTCCTGAGAATGCAACACATGGGATTGTACACCCCATTAACACCCAGCATACCATAAGAACATACCTAAATAATAAAATATACACACAAGGATTGTGCCCCTTTATTGGGTTTAAAACAATTTTAATTATTAAATTAACTTTAACCTTTAATACCAAACAGAACTGCTGTTAACCATTAACTACTTCAGCCCCGGAAGGATTTCACACTTTAGGACCAGAGCACTTTTTGCGATTCGGCACTGCGTCACTTTAACTGACAATTGCGCGGTCGTGCGATGTTGTACCCAAACGAAATTTGCGTCCTTTTTTTCCCACAAATAGAGCTTTCTTTTGGTGGTATTTGATCATCGCTGTGTCATTTCTGATTGCTGCTATAAACAAAAGAAGAGCGACAATTTTGCAAAAAATCCCAAATTTCTTACTTTTTGCTAAAATACAAATCCAAAAAAAAATACAAAAAAACTTTTTTTTTCATCGGTTTTGGCAGATTTATATTCTTCCTCATATTTGTGATAAAAAAATCGCAATTGGCGTTTATTGATTGGTTTGCGCAAAAGTGGCCGCGTTTACAGATGATGAGAATTAATTTCTGGGATTTTTATTTATTTTATTTTTTTTTACTAGTAATGGCGGCGATCTGCAATTTTTAGCGGTACTGCGATATTGGGGCAGACATGTCGGACCATTTTGACACTTTTTTGGGACCATTGGCATTTATACAGCGATCAGTGCTATAAAAATGCACTGATTACTGTGTAAATGCCATTGGCAGTGAAGGGGTTAACCTGCAGGGGGCGCTGTAAGGGTTAACTGTGTTCCCTGGGCGTGTTCTAACTGTGTGCGGGCTGCCCTAGCAGGGGAAGGGAAGTGATCACAGCTTCCATGTAGTGGAAGGCTGTGATCACAGCCCTTCCCCCTCTCACAGAACGGAGGTCCGTGTTTACTTACACCGACCTCCGTTCTTTCAGTGCGGGGGGGGGCATCGCGGGTCGCGATCGAGTCCGCCGCAACCGCTCCCTGGCCCCCCGAACACAGTGAGCGTGCGCACGTAGCAGTGTGCGATCTCGAGCCACTTTGTCGCCGTCAACCTGTGGTTGACGTTCGGCAAGTGGTTAACATACCAACTTGCTTAGTCACTAAGACTCAAGCAGTAATATCTTATACCAACCAAATAACAGTTTACTAAACGCTGTCCATCCACAAAGTGGGCGACATTACCCAAAAAGATAGATCTTGAATATCAAACAGAGCTGTTAACCAATAACAGATCAACATGCTTAGTCACTAAGACTCAAGCAACAATATCATATACCAAACAAATAACAGTTTACCAACCACTGTCCACCCACAAAGCGGGAGACATTTACTCACATAAAGGGGGACCGCAACAAGGGGAAACAACAAAGGGGAGGGTGGGAGAGCACATCAAAATATGCAGCTGGAAGGCTGAGGAGGAACGAGTGGTGAGTCCAGCTGAGAGACCTGAGGTAAATGCTGACTCCTCCCAGTGACAGGAGAGGATAGAAGTAAAAGGTTACACTCATTGGCTAGATGTTTCCCGACAAAGGATTTTTCATCCAGTGCTCAGCAGCTGAGGTAAAACTTCCTAGCAACAGCAGGCAGCTTGTCACCTGTAACACAAAACAGAAGGAACCAGCAAAGTAACCATAGACAGACATGTACTTAACAATCATCATAGCCCTCTATTAAGAGTAAAATGTATTTATAAAACAAATGGGTGTTAGGGGTGACAATCCCATGGGGCCACTCCTCTATTTAATTCTTTTGTGGCCCTGACATTAGTTGGGATGGTCTAGTGATTCCATTGACACCCTTTGAGAACTATTGGCAGGTTTCTCTAGCATTCCCCTTTGACAGTTATCTTTTCCAGCCTATTACTGATATTATCTTTATCATTATCCTCTTTTTGATCCCATTGTCCTGCTTATGCTTTGTCTCTTTTCCCTAGTCTTTCCCCTCTTTCTTGCTCTTTTGTCCATCTTTGGTCACCTCTCTCTCCTTCTCCTCTTTCCCTTCTTGTTTTCCTCGATACTCCACACGCCACTTTACTTCTTTTTTTGGTTGGTTTCTTTAAGTCATGTCGATATTTTTTTTGTTATCGCCACTCCAATGTTCAGTCATGTTACCCATGTATTTTAGCTATTTTGATTGTACATTGTACTTATGGCCTCTCCATATTTTGCAGTGGCTATGTTCTTTTACTTCTATACTATGTAGTGAAACAATAAAGATATATTTGTCTCTAAACTCCAAAATCTATTCAAGTATGTATTCTTAACTTGACCCTCAAGGTACCTTTTATTGCTCTCAGCCTCAGCCTCAATCTCCAAATTCCTTTTTTTTTTATTTTTTTGCTTCTGTGATCCAACTTCCTGTTAGGGGTGGCTATGTTTGTCCATGGTCCCACTGTACGTAGGAAAGTAGCCACCCTCTCTTGATCGCTCCAGAGATGGACTAGGAAACAATTTCTTGAAAATTAGATTGCAGGTCTATTAAGTAGTGGATGTTTATGGATTGTTTTTGGAGAATAAGGATATTGCTTATTGTAACTTGTAACCATAAGCTCTTCCAGGGAAGAAGTTGATGTTTATAGGTATTAGATAATATACCATATGATATATTGGGTTAGTAAATTTAGAAGATGCATTAAAAAGTAAAGATAATCAAAATGTAAATATGCAAAATGCCTTTTCTAAAATGTTATAAAAAAAAAACATAAAACATGAAATGAAAAGTAATGAAAAGCTGCATATCAGCATTATTTCTCTAAGAAAAAGAAAATTGCATGTAACCTACAGCAACCAGACATCAATCCACTTTCAGGGTTGTTTTTCTGTGGCCAAATTTAAAAGCCATATGCTAAACAATCCTTAGGCCCCTAGCAATAATTAAAAAAAAATGGTAAGTGCATACGTTCATAATGAATTAATTATTAACACCTTTTATGTGTCTCTTTAAGGCTGGGTTCACACTAGTCCGATTCTCGGACCGACATGAAGAGCACAAGTTGCATTACGTCACAAAAACAATGGTTCCCTATGAGAGCCGTCTTAACTGCTCCGACATGTGTTTTTCAAAGTCGGAGCGACTTTGAAAAAGGTTCCTGTACTACTTTGGTCCGACTTTGATCCTACTTCAGCCCATTGAAAGGCATTGAAGTCGGATCAAAGTCGTATCAGTGTCTTCACTGATCCGACTTTGGCATGCGACTTGTCCTCTGGGGATCTCCACACCATATTTTTAAAGAAAAAACTGGCATGGGGTCCCCCTCCAGGAGCATACCAGGCCCTTTGGTCTGGTACGGATTTTAAGGGGAACCCCATGCCGAAAAAAACGGCGTGGGGTCCCCCCAAAAATCCATACCAGACCCTTATCCGAGCACGCAACCCGGCAGGCCAGGAAAGGGGGTGGGGACGAGCGAGCAGCCCCCTCCCTCCTGGACCATAACAGGCCGCGTGCCCTCAACATGGGGAGTATGGGTGCTTTGGGGCAGGGGGGGCTCTGCGCCCCCCACCCCAAAGCACCTTGTCCCCATGTTGATGAGGACAAGGGCCTCTTCCCGACAACCCTGGCCGGTGGTTGTCGGGGTCTGCGGGCGGGGACTCATCGGAATCTGGAAGCCCCCTTTAACAAGGGGGCCCCCAGATGCCGGCCCCCCACCCTATGTAAATGAGTATGGGGTACATCGTACCCCTACCCATTTACCTGGAAAGAAATATGTACACAAAAAAAACCCACACAGCTTTTTAAAATATTTTATTAAATCTGCTCCGGCTGTCTTCTCCCCTCTCCGGTGTCTTCTTTTCTTCGGCTCTTTTGCGGGGTCTGTCATCTTCTGAGGGGTCTTTTCTTCTCCTCTGCGGCGTCTTCTGCTCTTTTGCCGGTCTTCTCCGCTGTCCCCTTCCCTCTCTTCTTCTTCTTCTTCTTCTTCTTCTTCTTCTTCTTCTTCTTCTTCTTTTCTTCCCATGTTGACACGACGCGTCTTCTTCAAGAATGCCCTCGCCGCTCTGTGCTGTGCCTTATATTGGCATGGGGCGTGGCCACCAGATGACATCATCTGGAGGTCCCGCCCCATATGATGTCACGGCTCCGCCCCCAGGATGTGACCTCATGTGGGGCGGG
>BLSH010119132.1:145153-160721 GCA_018402905.1 Glandirana rugosa
ATTTTTTTTTTTTTTTTTTTGACAACTAATTTCGATTTGAAACTCTATTAGTTTATGACCGAACTATGTTTTCCATAAACATAAGAATGAATTTAGCACCACACAAAACACATAAAGAAGGTTTAGACAAAACTCATGTCATGGAACTTTTTCATAAGAATGGGGAACTTCAAAAGGTGTAAAACAGTACAATGTTGGTTTTTACATTTACATAAAATAACCCTAAAATACACTATCTGGGTGTGTTTCACCGTTTATTAACACTTCACTTTCCTTTTACTAGTTGAAAACCATTTATCATTTTCCTTTCACTTCACAATTATTTGCCACTTTGTGTGGGTCTATCACATAAAATCCCAATAAAATACATTTACATTTTTGGTTGTAACATGACAAAATGTGGAAAACTTCAAGGGGTAAGAATACTTTTTCAAGGTACTGTACTCAAAACAGATTTGGAAGAAATACACAAAACACACCACGATTTAAGTAAGAATACAAATACCTTTTGTATCAAGCCAGTATTTGATTATCTCAAAGTTTAGCTTTAATCAACAGTTTTTTTTTTTTTTTTTTTAGAAAACGTAAACTATTTGTATAATATATAATCACTGAAACCATCCCTAGCTGTAGTATAGTTTGTCCCAACCACTGTCACTGTGACTTTTGACGGTTAGCTTGGTATGCACGTAAATGTGAAGGAAAATGTAAATAAAGGCATTTAAAATTAAAAAAAAAGACTACCTATTATCATGACATACGTACACTGTTATGTTTTCAGTAGTTGTCTTATAACATGTGTATGCCTGAATGTCACCAAGTTATTTTTTTCTCAAACATTTTAAGGCGTTTTGTGTAAAACAGGAAGTCAAATTATCCTGTTATTGTATTCCTTCCTGGAACTTGGGCATTGAAAATACTTATCTATACTTCTAAAAAGGATTTGTGTGTGCTTTGTAAGCATTCATTTAGCCAGAGAGAAATCAGAAGTTCTTATCAGCATGCTTGTTAAGGTTAATGGGAATCACCAATGGTAACCTCCATGTTTCCCCCATGACAGCACTCATTTAAATCAGATGCATGCATATGAATGCATATGCAAGAAATTAAATAAATCAAATTCAATGCATTATAATTCACATAAAGTCCATTATCTCAGATCTTCTTAATAGCAAAGTAAAGTTCCATTGTGTTAAAGTGCCAAGTGCTGTAAACTCAAATGAGGTTCAAATCGTGCTCCCCTCCTGTGTGCCCACTCACTCACCAGCTGCTATGGACTCCCAATGACAGGAGTCATATGCGTTTGTGCAAATATCCTAGGATCCCTTGATAACGCCCTGTGGAATCCTTTGATAACGCCCTGTGAGAAGGGCGAAACACGTCAGTGGCCGCGGGTGGTGACCTCATTTCCGGCCGGTGAGGCGCAGGTCATTGTGGACATCCAATTCTAGTTGTATGCTTTTTTTTCCCTATACCATGTGAGTGGATATGTTTTAAATTATTTGATTTTATAATAAAATGGCATTACACTGTGTGGATCTTTTTCTGCCATTTGTTACACCATGTACAAGCATCCCATTGCCCAATAATAGGAGTGATGAAGGAGGACTATAAAGCTCAGCAGACCCAGGATATCTGCACAAGCGCATATGACTCCTGTCATTGGGAGTCCATAGCAGCTGGAGGTACGAAGGAGGACTACAAAGCTCAGCAGACCAAGGATATTTGCACAAACGCATATGACTACTGTCATTAGGAGCCCATAGCAGCTGGAGTGATGAAAGGAGGATTACAAAGCTCAGCAGACCCAGAATATTTTCACAAGCGCATATGACTCCTGTCATTGGGAGCCCATAGCAGCTGGTGAGTGAGTGGGCACACAGGAGAGAAGCACAATTTGAACCGTATTGAGTTTACAGCACTTGGCACTTTAGCACGATGGAACTTTATGTAGAGCCCCCATAGTGTAGGTGTGTTTTTCCAGCAGGTTTTTGGCTAGGACAGGTAAATTTAGTCAGGCCTGACTGTAATGTGCAGGCCTGGGTGTTTTGATCTGAGCTGGGAGGAGAGGCTCAGGGTAGGTTGGGTGGATTAAACAGCTGAGGTCACCAAAACCTTCCTCTCTGTATCCAGACACCTGGTGTTGGTCTCTGGGCAGAAAGCTGGAAGAGAAGTGGAGCCATCTGGAGTATTCTAAGGAGCCCTGATCAATCCCCATGCATGGTTGTCAGGGGGCAGGCCTCCCTAAATACTCAGAGTCAGCCCAATCTGGGAGGAGTAGTGTCGGTGGAAAGTCAGAGATGTAGCAGAGGCGCTGTGGAGCAGGCCCCTACCTGGGAGGTCGCCCCCAGTCTGGGAAGGGTGACCTTGGGGCATGAGAGTTCGGGTGAAACCAGGGAGGAGAGAGATCCTTGGAGCAGCACAGGAGGAATAGGAGAACAGCAGAGGTGCTACACAGTGAGAGACTTTAAGGAACCCATCGGTGCAGTGAGTGACGGTCCCTGGGACTGAAGGAGAGAAAGTGCTGGAGCAGGCTGGGAGGAGAAAAGGACAGTCTGTGGCAGTCAAGGGAAGGAGAGAGTCACTGTGGAAAATAGAAGGTCTAGGGGACCTGGAGTCAGCGATGGGCTGGGTGTTGTAGTCCGTCAAAGGCCCGTTAGCAGAAGTACTTTTTTCTGCACAATCAGGGGCCCGTGTGCCCCTTGCCTGTAATGGGTGTTCCTGAGGTCCTGCCGTGATAGGGTAGGCCTTGCCATGTGCTAACCATGGTGAAGAACCGAGAGTAGAGGCCTAATAAACTCCTTTTAGGTCGGAAACCAAGTACTTAGCTGGAGGGTGACATAATAGTCTTCAGAGGAAGGGTCTGCAGTGTCAGTGCACACATACAGGCTTGTATGTGCCAACTTTGTACTATAATTCTTCTGGGCATCCCACAGTAAACCCTTATCCCCATCCAAGTTATTTCCCCCAATAAAACAACAAAAACAAGAGTATCTACGGATGTGTGATATGGTGTGATTGAGGTCAGCTAGCAGGTGAACCACTACTTTCAGCCACTCTCCAGGGAGCACATGGCTACATTTACTTCACTATTAAGAAGATATGACATAAAGGACTTTATGTGAATTATGATGCATTGAATTTGATGTATTTGTATTAATCATTCATGGTTGATTCATGGTTCTTTTGTTTATAGTTAAACATGAGGTTATAGAAAGAACCCATATAGGGTAAAGCTCTTTATATACATTTTATCACTATGATACCTGAGCTACCATGCATTTTTCAACAGCACAGCCTAGAATAGACAGATAAATATGTGTAAATAAAGACTAGAGCTCCACCTCCTGAATAGTAATAGTTAATATAAATATGAATAAGTCATATTATATTAAAGTGCAAAACAGGTTATTATTTTTTCTTTTTTTCTTTCTAATCTTGAACATAATAAAAAAGTCCAGAAATAAAGAAAGTATACTTATAAATATTCTGTACATTCTCTGTAAAGCGCAACTCCAGGCAAGTAACCTTCCCCAAACATCCTCCTCTATTTCCCAACGCTACTGCAAAATAAACATTTTTTTACTTAAGCAGGCTATACTTTGATTTTTTTTTTTCATTCAGCCTGCAGGCTGAACAAAAAAAACAAACAAACAAATTCCTCCATCCCTGCTATACAACACAGAAGTACGAATCGCCACTGCAGCCATTGTATTCTGATGCAGGCACGGGTGTCTGCCAGAATACCTGCACAGCTGCTGCATCTGACTGGATGGAGCCGCTATGCAGCTATCAATTTTCCATCATATTTCCATATTGCATCTTCTTTCCGGTAAGCATCCGCTCTGTAAGGGGCTGGAGTATCAAATAAGATCACGGCTGATCCCGGCCTGGTTATATTGTTTTCCATGCACTGACTTCACCTGGAACACTTTTTCTCACTGGCACAATTTTATGTATTTTCCTGATCCATCTCTAAGAAGAACTTTGAGTTTAATAAGCCAGGATTCTCTTATATGAATGGACAACATTTGGTTGAACTAGTCTCTCCACATTCATTCACCTTTTTTTTTTTCTTTCACTGCTATTCACGTTATAGTTACTCTGTTTGTTTGTATCACATTTGTTTTGAAAATATTCACGTATTTGGCATTTATTTGGTATTTTTATCTAGCTTACACTTTTTTTGAGTTTAGCGCCACTCCTCACATTTTTACCTGATAAGAATAAATCACCAGTATTAAACTGCCCAGTAAAGTTTAGTCTAGTGCAACACAGTTACCTGCTGTTACCTATGAGGGTAACACCTTTCTCACAAGCAGACTGACTATAGCTGGTAGCCCAGGTGGTCAGGGCCGGCGCCAGCATAAGGCAGCCAAAGCGGCCGCCTTAGGGCGGCAGGAGGGGGGGGGCGGAAAATCCACGGGTCCCTCAATATAATGCTTATGCTGGCGCCGTCCCTGCTCGCACATTTACCTCGCTTAGCACAGCTGACACAGCGCGCACGGTGACAAGCAGCACAGACCAGGCGCTGTGAATTTCAGCTGCTGCCACCCACACACTTTTTACTATCTGCTCTCCCGGCCCCTCCCTCCTCTCTCAATCAGATGCAGGGTGGATGATGGCCCTTCGTTTCTGAACCCACACTTCTCTCCCTCCAGCCCGCCCTATGACCAATCCCCTCCCACGGAGTCCCACCTCCAGTTCAGCACAGACAATCGCTGCTGAACTATAGACAAGTGAGATGAGGGGGAGCCCTGGAGGAGTAAGACCAGAGGGAGGAGCCGAGCATTACCAGGGGGCGGAGCCAGCAGGCACAGGATCTGGAAAGGCATGGCACGGGTGAAAATCCTCAGTGGAAGGTAGGACATGGCTGAGGTGTCTCATTCTAAGTGACTGTCTGATCTCTTATACAGCAGGCTGCATGTACATCATGGGACCCTCTAGAGGTGAATTTAGGAGGAATAGATGGGGACAGAGAAGGGGACAAAGCAGAAAACATTGACAATAAGAACCCTTTCACACAGGGTGGGCTTTGCTTAGTGGGGGATCTGTCTGCTGAGTGCAGGTGGATGAAAGGTCTGTGTCTGCTCAGTTTCTGCAGAGCGGTCACAGACACAGCCCCGCTCTACTCTATGGGCAGTCAGATTTAAATAGACTCCACTGTCTGCTTACATCCAACTACCCTCTGATCACGTCTAGATGGAGGGGAACAGATCTGTTTGTATTTAGTGGACCAGGTCCATTTACATTGGCCGGTCCATAGAGGAGAAAGGAGGGTCCACTCGGGTTCACCTGACAAACACTTGGGGGGGGACCCAATAAGACCGGTCATGTGAAAGTGCCTGTGATAGATATCGAGTAGAATTTATTTTTATATATATATATATATATATATATATATATACACAGACAGTATACATACACATTCCAAAGTGCTAGTACGTTAAATAATATGAATAAAATATACATTTCATACAAAAAGTCCAATAATATTGTACCATGATAAACATGTGCATATCCACTGCAAGATGTTTGCACCAACTTCAGTATACCATCACCAAGACAGAACATACATCATCTGCTTATCAAAAAACTTGACCTCTTAAAAACTTTTGTACTATGTATGTGTGCTTTTTCCACTTCAGCCTCGGAAGGATTTCCCACTTTAGGACCAGAGCACTTTTTGCGATTCTGCACTGTGTCGCTTTAACTGACAATTGCGCGGTCGTGCGACGTTGTACCCAAACAAAATGTGCGTCCTTTTTTTCCCACAAATAGAGCTTTCTTTTGGTGGTATTTGATCCCGTCATTTCGGATCGCCACTATAAACAAAAGAAGAGCGACAATTTTGCAGAAAAGCCCAAATTTCTTACTTTTTGCTAAAATACAAATCCAGAAAAAAATATAAAAAAACAGTTTTTTCCACCGGTTTTGGCCGATTTATATTCTTCCTCATGTTTTTGGTAAAAAAAATTGCAGTCGGCGTTTATTGATTGGTTTGCGCAAAAGTTGCCGCGTTTACGGATGATGAGAATTCATTTCTGGGGTTTTTATTTTATTTTTTTACTAGTAATGGCGGCGATCTGCAATTTTTAGCAGTACTGCAATATTGCAGCAGACATGTCGGACCATTTTGACACTTTTTTGGGACCATTGGCAATTATACAGCAATCAGTGCTATAAAAATGCACTGATTACTGTGTAAATGCCATTGGCAGTGAAGGGGTTCACCTGGAGGGGGCGCTCTAAGGGTTAACTGTGTTCCCTGGGCGTGTTCTAACTGTATGTGGACTGGCCTGGCTGGGGGAAGGGAGTGATCACGGCTTCCATATACAGGAAGCCTGTGATCACAGCCCTTCCCCCTCTAACAGAATGGAGATCCGTGTTTACTTACATGGACCTACATTCTTTCACTGCGGGGAGGCCATCACGGGTAGCCGGCGGCGATCGAGTCCACCCTACCCGCTCCCTGGCCCCCCAAACACAGTGAGCGCGCGAGTGATTACAGTGAGGGATATCGCAGCCGTCATCATATGACGGTGGTTTGCGATATCGAGCCACTTTGTCACCGTCAGACTGCGGTCGGCGGTCGACAAGTGGTTATGCTTTGCATACATAGGGTTGCCTGTGATTGTACTGGAGCAGACAGAGCAGTGAAAGACCACTCCTGGGAAAAAGCTACTATACCTGTATTGTCACTTTTTGAGTGAAGTGGATGCAAATATCCAGCAGAGGACAAGTGCATGCGACCAAGTTTAAGAGGTCAAATTTTTGATAAGCAGATGATGTGTGTTCTGTCTTGATGATGGTATAATTAAGTTGGTGCAAACAGCTTGCAGTGGATCTGCACATGTTTGTCACAGCACAATTTTTACTGGACTTTTATTAAATGTATGTTTTATGCATATTATTTATTTTCCTAACACTTTGGAATGTACATGTATTAATTATTCTTGATATCACATTGAACTTTATTGTGGTTCACACTTAAATGATGGATGTTTTTTTTTTTTTGTTTATAAAAGGTGCTTTTCTCCTGTCCGCAAATGCCCTTGGACAAGAGAAGTGCACCCATACATTTTGCAGCTTCTCCCCAGCTCTGTTTTGTGCATGCACAGTTCCAGAATAGGCAGATTATTATACAGTTGAGCTTGGCCTAACTTGGGCATCAGGGTGAGTACGGGAGGGTGCACATGACGTCATTGTGCTTGGCACTTTGTTTTTAGTAGCTTGGAGAGGATGGGAGGGGGAGAGAGGACCAACAGCCTGCCTGAGTCCAAGCCAGCCTGCAGTGCCCTACAGCTCACCCTCCTACTGTGCCCTACAGCCTGTCCACAGTGACCTAAACCCTGCTCACAGTGCCCTACTGCCTATAAGCATTGAATGGACAATGATTCAAAAGGGAAGTGCAACTGGGAACCCTAAGATAAGGGGGAAGGGAAGAGGACACTGACATAAGGGGGAACTCTGTAAACTCTAGTATAAAAAGAAACTCTAATGTAGGAAGGGCTCTGCCACCAGAGCCCCCTTACATCAGAGTTGCCAGCATTCCCCCTTAAATCGTGGTGCCTAGTGCCCCTTTCAGCGGAGTTCCCCTTACAGTGTAAAGGGGAACTCTGCTTATTCTGATGAAATAGCTCATTTATATAGGCGCTAAGCCCCATCCTTCACACAAAGCTGCTGTCTGCTGGAGGAGAGGGGGTGGTGGGAGGACGGTGGGGGGGGGGGCACCAAAATGCACCTTCACCTGTGTACACAACAATCCTTGCACCGGCCCTGCAGGTGGCCAACCACAGGGATCTCTGGACAGGCTCCACAGAGGGGAGGCTGAAGGAGTCTCTGCCCAGGTATAGGGGAACCAGGGGGGCGACTGAAGATACAGATTGCTAATATTCTGGAGTTAGGTTTAACATTCCCTGCATATAGCTTGGGTGTCTCACAGTGCAGAACTCCCCACTATCTCCCTCTTTTCTTTGGTGTGTAGCAGATAATGGAACAATAGATGTTAAAAAGATTAAAAGATAACTTTAAATAAATAAAAAAAAGATTTTGTGCTGCTGAGTAATAATACATTATGTTAATTTTCAGGTTTGACAGAGGTGTATCTTTAATCTCTAACAATTCTATGCATCAATAAATGGGAACATGGTGAACTATACAGTTTTTGTGAATCATAATTGGCAACACCTAGTATTATAGGACACTAACACTGCCCTGGTAGGTCTGCTCCTTTTGTGGAATAACACAGCTGAGGTTAAAGGGTCTGGGATTTCCAAACCATTATGCTCTGGTTTCTCTGTTAGCCCTTCTTTTCAGTCCCTGCTATTGATCATCTTCGATCTTGTTTGCAGGATTCTGGCAGTGCTGCAAATTTGAGTGACTTCAGCATTTCAGAACACAAAGAAAATCTTGAAGGCAATTTTCAGTCAAACGTGAACATTTGGCATTTAAGTGTAGGCAAACAGCTAAAAACACATTTCAAACACATATCTGTAAACTGCCTTGCCTGCCAAAATATAGTAATTATGTTTAGCCAGTTCGCTTATCTAAACACTATTCAAAGTCAATTTACTTTTCTCTACGGCAGTTAAAGCGACTTTGCTGGGTAAGCATTGTGATTGGATGGTAAGGGACAGCAATTCACTGACCAGATCATCTTTTTGCACTCCTTCAATCAGCAAACTTAATTTCTTACATTCACAGTACTATGTTATGCAGTAAAGCCTAATTGAATCACAGCACAATTTTCTGTTGGCCATACATTGGTCAGTTTTTTTTTATTGAGCTTTTTTTGAGTTCACAGATCAAATGAACGGGTTCCTCCACCCACACATTTAAGGCGGATGAACAAATCCTCCCTGATGTGTTTTTATTTTGACAGTGGGGATTCCTCCACTGATTAGCACTGCAGCCAAATTGCACACAATAATGCAAATTTACCAACAGTCTAGTTTAGGAGGAGTTTATCATTGGATCAACTTGTTTCAAACAGGAACTGCGATAGATCAATCAAAATGTCCTTGCTGAACCGGCTGAATTTCGATCCGTCTGTGGCCAGCTTTACTGAATGCTGATGTGCAGAGGATTTTCTGAGGCTTGGACAAAGACAGGCAGCTTTGAATAAAGTGAGGAATGGGTACAATCCCTGTATTTTTCTTACTGTCTAAATCCAGTTGGTGAGATTTACCTTCACTTCTTGTTCTGGAGACACAACAGAAAGTGAATAGAGATCTTCAAGGTGAGTCATCACTCCTTTTGTAATCCTATTACTTTCTGCCCTGGAGAAAATGGTCAAATAGTAACGACAAATCTCCCCAAAAACGGCACAATTTCACTAACAGCGATATAGACAGCAATAACATGGCTGGAGGTTCACTTGAATAAATGAGGGTCTTATATATCTGACTGTAGTGCACTTTAAAGGATAGCCTAAAATTAACTTATTATTTGGTCCATTTACATCTGTTTAATATTAACTGTTTTGGTATACCTGCAATACAATAACTGTCCTTCCAGAAATCTTGTAATTATGCTGCACCTTGATAGATGCAGTATGGTGAGTAAGCATGTCACCCTAGGTCAATAAGGGAAAATATAAGTTGGAAATAAAAAAAAATAAATCAAAGGAGCTTAACCGCGTCTCACCCAGCCACTGTACATAAAAGGCCAGGTGGGCCAAGCTTCATTCTGGGGGGGTACCTGTACATCCTTCCACAACTGTGCCTCATGCGTGCCCCTGGTGGAGCACATCGGTGCTATCCTGTGACCATTTGTCTGTACTCCACCCTGGTACCATGTGATCACTGTGACCAATTAAACTGATCACATGTCCAGTAAGTAAATATGGCTGCCATTCATACAGACATTGAGAACTACTGTGGTCACAGTGACCACATGGTACTGGGTCAAGCATTGCCTCCCTATATCATGTGATAGCTGTAGTCAATCACAGCTATCTCAGTAGTTCTCAATGGCTGTATGAATGCAGCCAAGAACTGTCAGATGATTGCTTATACAGTCATCATGGCTGAATGAGCAATCATAGTGCAAGAAATAAAATCCCTTCCCTAGAGTAGTGCAGTGTCACTATGGTAACTATGTACTACTCTGGCGAAATGATGTAATAAAAGAAATATATATAGATATAATATGTGACATTATGTAAGGCGAAGTGATCGCTGCCATGCGTTTGGTCATATTGCTGCTAAATGTTCTGTCAGGGACCGATGTGACCAGAAATGTGTGGACTGCAACAGAGTAAATTGAAGTAATATGATTTATTATAAGATACATAAATAACAATGAAAACACACCTACAATATAGTAAATAGGGAAATACAACCAGTGAATAAACCAACAGTGAACATACAATAAAAGACAAACTAAATCAAATATGTACAGAGTAAGGAATAACCAAATCGTAATCGTACCAAGCCAGGGTCATACACGGGTGATCAAGCACTGGGGAGCTGGGAACAAGACAGGTCAGGGAAAGGGAACCAGGAGATGGACTGAGCAGGTACGAAGGGATCAGGCTGCAGGAACAGGGACAGAATCCAGGAACAGGAGATGGGAAAAAGGCTTTAGGAACACAGGAACATAGGTCAGGGGCACAAGGAGAAAATACCAAGGCAAACTAAAACAGCATTCCTCAGGTTTAAATATACCTCCTGCAATCAGCATCAGGTGATGCCTGATTGCAAGGGATGATGTCAGCTCCTGACTGCCGAGAGACACCCACTGGTGGACATTGGAACTGCAGCCTAAAGATCTTGGAGTATAGTGCCACCAGCAGCTGAAAACTCTCCCGACCGTCAGCCTCCGACTGCTGAGAGACACCAGCTGCTGGACACCGGAACTACAGCCCATAGATCTGGGAGCTACAGTGCCACCAGTAGGTGAAACCTTTCCTGACATTACCCCCCCCCACCCTTGAGGAGCGACCTCCGGACGCTCCAACCAGCCATAGCTGAAAGAGTCCCGAAAGAAAATGTCTAGTAAGCCCAAGGAGTGCCGGGTTCCAAATAAGAAGCCTTACTGCCAGGATCCAAAAAGAAGCTAAGTGTTCCTCCGCCTGGGTCTGGCAAGTGGCTAGGCACCCCATCGCTGAGGCTAGGCAACCGGCTAGCTATCCTGTCGGCCCGATTCTTGGGGCATAGAACTTTTGATCCCTCACAACAGTAGGCATCCCAATGCTGGGGTGCCATAGGTCATTCGCAAACTTAGCCCTGGGGTCATGTGACAACACCGAAACTCTGACACCGGAATGTCTGGTTACAATCATGTAGCTTGCCTGACCTCCTGAGGACTTGTTCTGCACTTCAACGGCCATCTAGGTTACCCTACGGCACTGGTTACCTGACACCAGTCCCCTTATGCACCTAGAGTTGTGGTAACTGCATTCGGGTTGTGGCAAGGTACAAATGGTGCTCTACCACTCCCCTGGAGCTCACTATTACCAAGGTCATGAAGGTAAACATGGCTACCAATTGTAAAAGGTATGTCCGGTGCCATCGGAGCAACGCACTGTAGGAGGGACTCAATCGAGGCAATGGAAAAAAGAACCTTAGGCAGAACAGGTAACCCATACCAGGTATACAAAGCCTCAGAGGTGTCATATCCAAAGGCCGATGGAATCCTACCCTCCGCAGAACAGTCCGGCAAGGCAATAAGCATGCAGTCAATGACATCAAGCTGATCTTTGGTCAAAGGATCATCAGAAGCTGGCTGGAAAGCAGGCACCGGATCAAGAGGCACTGGATTATCAGGCTGGGCAGCAGGCAGAAGCACATCAGGTTGGGCAGCGGGCAGAGGCACATCAGGCTGGACAGCAGGCAGAGGCACATCAGGCTGGGCAACAGGCAGAGGCACATCAGGCTGGGCAGTGGGCAGAGGCACATCAGGCTGGGCAGCGGGCAGAGGCACATCAGGCTGGGCAGCGGGCAGAGGCACATCAAGCTGGGCAGCTGGCAGAGGCACATCAGGTTGGGAAGCGGGCAGAGGCACATCAGGCTGGGCAGCGGGCAGAGGCACATCAGGTTGGGCAGCAGGCAGAGGCACATCAGGTTGGCAGCAGGCAGAGGCACATCAGGCTGGGCAGCAGGTAGAGGGACATCAAGCTGGGCAGCGGGCAGAGGGACATCAAGCAGGGCAGCGGGCAGAGGCACATCAAGCTGGGCAGCGGACAGAGGCACATCAGGCTGGGCAATGGGCACCAAGTTAGCAGGCTGGGCAACGGGCACCAGTCAGCAGGCTGGGCAATGGGTACAGAGTCAGCAGGCTGGGCAACAGGCACCGGGACAGCAAGCAGGACAGTGGGCACCAGGACAGCAGGCTGCATAGCGGGCACTCAATCAGGCTGGGCATCAGGAACAGATCATCAGGCTGGGTATTAGGAACTGGATCATTGGGCAGGACAATAGGCAAGGAACCATCAGGCTTAGCAGCGGGCACCGGATCAGCAGGCTGGGCAGCGGGCACCAAATCAGTAGTCACCAGATCAGCAGGCATCAGGTCATTAGGCTGGGCAGCAGGCACCATAGCACTAGGCTTGACAGTGAGCACCAAAACAGCAGGCAACGGAACAGCAGGTTGGGAATCAGTAACCGGATCATCAGGCTGGGCAGCAGCCACTGGGTCAGTGGGCTAGAAAGCGGGCACAGGATCAGCAGGCTGGACAGGGGGCACAGGATCAGCAGGCTGGACAGCGGGCGCAGGATCAGCAAGCTGGACAATTGTCACCATAACAGCAGGCTTGACAGCGGGCACCAGAACAGCAGGCCCCGGAACAGCAGGCTAGGCAGTGGGCAGAGGGACATCAAGCTGAGCAGCGGGCAGAGGCACATCAAGCTGGCCAGCGGGCAGAGGCACATCAGGCTGAGCAAGGGGCACTGTGTCAGCAGGCTGGGCAATGGGCACTGAGTCAGCAGACTGGGCAATCGGTACCGAGTCAGCAGGCTGGGCAATGGGAACCGGGACAGCAGGCTGGAAAGTGGTAACTGGGACAGCAGGCTGGACAGCAGGCATAAGGACAGCATGCTGGACAGGGAGCACTGAATCAGGCTGGGCATCAGGAACTGGATCATCAGTCTGGGTATTAGGAACAAGATCATTGGGCTGGACAATAGGCAAGGAACCGTCAGGCTTGGCAGTGGGCACCGGATCAGCAGGCTGAGCAGCGGGCACCAAATCAGTAGTCACCAGATCAGCAGGCATCGGGTCATTAGGCTGGGCAGCGGGCACCATAGCAGCAGGCTTAACAACGAGCACCAAAAAAGCAGGCATCAGAACAGCAGGCTGGGAATCAGTAACCGGATGATCAGGCTGGGCAGCGGGCACCAGATCATCAGGCTGGACAGTGGCCACTGGATCAGCAGGCTGGACAGTGGGCACAGGATCAGCAGGCTGGACACTGGGTACAGGATCAGCAGGCTGGACAGCGGGCCCAGGATCAGCAGGCTGGACAGCAGGCACAGGATCAGCAGGCTGGACATCAGGCACAGGATCAGCAAGCTGGACAATGGGCACCGTAACAGCAGGCTTGACAGCGGGCACAGGAACAGCAGGCACTGGAAAACAAGGCTGGGCAGCGGATCAGCAGGCTGGACAAAGGGCACAGGATCAGCAGGCTGGACAGCAGGCACATGATCAGCAGGCTGGACTGCAGGCACAGGATCAGCAGGCTGGACAGTGGGCACAGGATCAGCAGGCACAGGATCAGCAGGCTGGACAGCGGGCACAGGATCAGCAGACTGGACAGCAGGCACAGGATCAGCAGGCTGGGTAGCATGTTCAGGAATCAGTAACAGGATCATCAGGCTGGGCAGCGGGAAATGGATCATCAGGCTGGACAGTGGCCACGGGGTCAGCGGGCTAGAAAGTGGGCACAGGATCAGCAGGCTGGACAGGGGGTACAGGATCAGCAGGCTGGACAGCGGACACAGGATCAGCAAGCTGGACATTTGGCACCATAACAGCAGGCTTGACAGCGGGCACCAGAACAGCAGGCTATGGAACAGCAGGCTGGGCAGCAGGCAGAGGCACATCAGGTTGGCAGCAGGCAGAGGCACATCAGGCTGGGCAGCAGGTAGAGGGACATCAAGCTGGGCAGCGGGCAGAGGGACATCAAGCAGGGCAGCGGGCAGAGGCACATCAAGCTGGGCAGCGGACAGAGGCACATCAGGCTGGGCAATGGGCACCAAGTTAGCAGGCTGGGCAACGGGCACCAGTCAGCAGGCTGGGCAATGGGTACAGAGTCAGCAGGCTATGGAACAGCAGGCTGGGCAGCGGGCAGAGGGACATCAAGCTTAGCAGCGGGCAGAGAAAATGTCTAGTAAGCCCAAGGAGTGCCGGGTTCCAAATAAGAAGCCTTACTGCCAGGATCCAAAAAGAAGCTAAGTGTTCCTCCGCCTGGGTCTGGCAAGTGGCTAGGCACCCCATCGCTGAGGCTAGGCAACCGGCTAGCTATCCTGTCGGCCCGATTCTTGGGGCATAGAACTTTTGATCCCTCACAACAGTAGGCATCCCAATGCTGGGGTGCCATAGGTCATTCGCAAACTTAGCCCTGGGGTCATGTGACAACACCGAAACTCTGACACCGGAATGTCTGGTTACAATCATGTAGCTTGCCTGACCTCCTGAGGACTTGTTCTGCACTTCAACGGCCATCTAGGTTACCCTACGGCACTGGTTACCTGACACCAGTCCCCTTATGCACCTAGAGTTGTGGTAACTGCATTCGGGTTGTGGCAAGGTACAAATGGTGCTCTACCACTCCCCTGGAGCTCACTATTACCAAGGTCATGAAGGTAAACATGGCTACCAATTGTAAAAGGTATGTCCGGTGCCATCGGAGCAACGCACTGTAGGAGGGACTCAATCGAGGCAATGGAAAAAAGAACCTTAGGCAGAACAGGTAACCCATACCAGGTATACAAAGCCTCAGAGGTGTCAGATCCAAAGGCCGATGGAATCCTACCCTCCGCAGAACAGTCCGGCAAGGCAATAAGCATGCAGTCAATGACATCAAGCTGATCTTTGGTCAAAGGATCATCAGAAGCTGGCTGGAAAGCAGGCACCGGATCAAGAGGCACTGGATTATCAGGCTGGGCAGCAGGCAGAAGCACATCAGGTTGGGCAGCGGGCAGAGGCACATCAGGCTGGACAGCAGGCAGAGGCACATCAGGCTGGGCAACAGGCAGAGGCACATCAAGCTGGGCAGTGGGCAGAGGCACATCAGGCTGGGCAGCGGGCAGAGGCACATCAGGCTGGGCAGCGGGCAGAGGCACATCAAGCTGGGCAGCTGGCAGAGGCACATCAGGCTGGGCAGTGGGCAGAGACACATCAGGCTGGGCAGCGGGCAGAGGCACATCAGGCTGGGCAGTGGGCAGAGACACATCAGGCTGGGCAGCGGGCAGAGGCACATCAGGCTGGGCAGCGGGCAGAGGTACATCAAGCTGGGCAGCAGGCAGAGGCACATCAGGTTGGCAGCAGGCAGAGGCACATCAGGCTGGGCAGCAGGTAGAGGGACATCAAGCTGGGCAGCGGGCAGAGGGACATCAAGCAG
>BLSH010119132.1:162147-177065 GCA_018402905.1 Glandirana rugosa
ACATATTCTCTGTCGGACGACAGGTCGGACGACAAGGTCACGGGTGACAGGTCGGATGACAGGGCACGGGCAACGGGTCGGACGACTGAGCCATGGGCAACGGGTCGGACGACTGAACCACGGGCAACGGGTCGGACGACTGAGCCACGGGGAACGAGTCGGATTACACGGAGACGGGCGACCGGTTGAACTACACGGAGACGGGCGACGATTCGAACTACAGGGAGACGGGCGACGGGTCGGACGACAAGGTATCGGACGACAAGACCACGGGCGACAGTTCGGACGACAATACCACGGTTTACAGAGCAGGCTGGACAGCGGACACAGGATCAGCAAGCTGGACATTTGGCACCATAACAGCAGGCTTGACAGCGGGCACCAGAACAGCAGGCTATGGAACAGCAGGCTGGGCAGCGGGCAGAGGGACATCAAGCTTAGCAGCGGGCAGAGGCACATCAAGTTGGCCAGCGGGCAGAGGCACATTAGGCTGAGCAAGGGGCACCGAGTCAGCAGGCTGGGCAACGGGCACCAAGTCAGCAGGCTGGGCAACGGGTACCGAGTCAGCAGGCTGGGCAACGGGCACGGGACAGTAGGCTGGACAGTGGGCACTGGAACAGCAGGCTGGACAGCAGGTACAAGGACAGCAGGCTGGACAGTGAGCACTGGATCAGGCTGGGCATCAGGAACTGAATCATCAGGCTGGGTATTAGGAGCAAGATCATTGGGCTGGACAATAGGCAAGGAACCTTCAGGCTTGGCAGTTGGGCACTGGATCAGTAGGCTGGGCAGTGGACACTGAATCAGTAGTCACCAGATCAGCAGGCATCAGGTCATTCGGCTGGGCAGCGGGCACCATAGCAGCAGGCTTGACAGCAAGCACCAAAACAGCAGGCACCGGAACAGCAGGCTGGGAATCAGTAACTGGATGATCAGGCTGGGCAGTGGGCACCAGATCATCAGGCTGGACAGTGGCCACCGGATCACCAGGCTGGACAGTGGGCACAGGATCAGCAGGCTGGACACTGGGTACAGGATAAGCAGGCTGGACAGTGGGCACAGGATCAACAGGCTGGACAGCGGGCACAGGATCAGCAGGCTGGACATCAGGCATAGGATCAGCAAGCTGGACAATGGACATCATAACAGCAGGCTTGACAGCGGGCACTGGAACAGCAGGCACCAGAAAAGAAGGCTGGGCAGCGGGCAGCGGATCAGCAGGCTGGACAGGGGGCACAGGATCAGCAGGCTGGACAGCAGGCACAGGATCAGCAGGCTGGACAGGGGGCACAGGATCAGCAGACTGGACAGCAGGCACAGGATCAGCAGACTGGACAGTGGGCACACGATCAGAAGGCTGGACAGCGGGCACAGGATCAGTAGGCTGGGTAGCATGTTCAGGTCTGTCAGAAGCAGGCCAAACCCTATAGGCAATCGTGGAGGTAGACTGGAGCAGGTTGGTTGGTGTGGAAGAAGGCTGGAGCAGATCGGCCAGGGTGGAGACAGACTGGAGTGGATTGGCTGGTGTGGAGGCAGACTTGAACAGATCAGCTGGTGTAGAAGCAGACTGGAACAGATCAGCTGGTGTAGAAGCAGACTGGAGCAGATTGGCTGGTTTGGAGGCATACTGGAACAGATCGGCTGGTGTAGAAACAGACTGGAACAGATTGGCTGGTGTAGAGGCAGACTGGAGTAGATTGACTGGTGTAGACGCATACTGGAACAGATTGGCTGGTGTAGAAGCAGACTGGAACAGATTGGCTGGTGTAGAGGCAGACTGGAGTAGATTGGCTAGTGTGGAGGCGGTTTTGGATATTGGAAGGATTGTACGGGTTGGGGAAAACTTCAGTTTCTTCTTAGGTTTAACCACTGAAGTTCTGTAAGGGACCGTAGGGCTGTAAGTAGGGGGGGCATCTGATGGAATAGAATAGCTGGAATATGGAAAGAATGAGGGAGCAGTTGCTAATGGGGATTTCTGTGGGATTGTTGCAGGCAGCGGAAAAGAGGTAGATGTGTTAAAGGCACGGTAGGTGCCGCAGGTGGAGACAGGGTACAGATACTTGGTTGGTAGCAGGGTATATTGGGCGGTTATTGTGGTTGCTGTAGGTGATGGAGAGAGAGACCTTTGAGCAGGCAGGTCTCTGGCAATGGGAATGGGTTGGTGTAAGCTGACTGGGGCTGAATGCAACATATCTGACCATGCCTGTAGTAAACGTTGAACAAAATTCAGTTAACTCTGCACAAACCTGAATCAAAGGATGAACATCTCCAAACAACATACTGCCCCGATCAACTAGGGAATGGGCAAGATGGAACATTCTAATAGCTGGTCACTGGTCCACTCCTTCAATGTCTGGTGGCAGTATTCATTATCCTCTGTCACCAGCAGAGAAAAATAAATCACCTCCTCCGGATACATTTTATCACAAACGGCAAAAACCAAGATGGCTTCTCTGTGCAGCTACTTCTGGTCAGGACTGGCCTTGGTATTATGTCAGGGACCAGTGTGACCAGAAATGTGTGGACTGCAAAAGAGTGTACCAAACACAGGTAAAATGTAAATAATATGATTTATTACAAAATAAATAAATAACAAAGAAAACGCACCTACAATATAGTAGATAGTGAAATACAACCAGTGAATAAACCAACAGTGAACATACAATAAAAGACAAACTAAATCAAATATGTGCAGAGTAAGGAAAAATTAAATCGTAATCGTACCAAGCCAGGGTCATACACGGGAGATTAAGCACTTGGGAGCTGGGAACAAGACAGGTCAGGGAAAGGGGACCAGAAGATGGACCGAGAAGGTAGGAAGGGTCAGGCTGCAGGAACAGGGTTAGAGTCCAGGAACAGGAGACGGGAAACAGGCTTCAGGAACACAGGAACACAGGTCAGGGGCAGAAGGAGAAAATACCAAGGAAAACTAAAACAGCATTCCCCAGGTTCAAATATACCTCCTGCAATCAGCATCAGGTGATGCCTGATTGCAGTGGATGATGTCAGCTTCTGACTGCCGAGAGACACCTGCTGGTGGACACTGGAACTGCAGCCTATAGATCTTGGAGCACAGTTCCACCAGCAGGTGAAAACTCTCCCGACCGTCAGCCTCCCATTGCTGAGAGACACCCACTGGTGGACACCTGAGCAGGTAGGAAGGGATCAGGCTGCAGGAACAGGGACAGAGTCCAGCAACAGGAGGCGGGAAACAGCCTCAGGAACACAGGAACACAGGTCAGGGGTAAAGTTGAACTGTAAAGTTTGGGTTCGTACCGGACTTTAGGGTGTCCGTGACCCGAACCTGGACATTTGAGAAAAAGTCCGGGTTCGGGTATTTTTTTGCGCCTTTTTCGCACCTGTTGAATAGCTGCAGGGCAGCCAACCAACAAGTGTTTCACTTGTTTGCCCTTAGAAGCCATCACAGCCATGCCTACTAATGTCATGGCTGTGATTGGCCAGTGCATCATGTGACCCAGCCTCTATATAAGATGGCAATGCCTCCAGTTCCTTCACATTGTCTCCCACCCGGTCCCTTGATGAAAGCTCAGAGTTGGCACCTGAACCCCATGGCCATCTGTCTTTCACCTCAGCCACTTGTAAATCAGCCAAGCAGTCTGAGCCCCAAGTCATGCAGCAATCTCTTATGCTTTTTGATGACTCTGCTGGTGTGCTTTCCGTGGGCCATCCACATAGCCCTGCCCCAGAAGTGGAAGACATTGAGTGCACCGATGCCCAACCACTTCTGTTTCAGGATGAGGACATGGAAACACCACTGCAGCACGTCTCTGATGATGACGAAACACAGGTGCCAACTGCTGTTGCTTTCTACAGTGTGCAGACTGACAAGGAGGGCAGTGGTGAAGAGTGGGTTGGAGATGATGTGGAGGATGATGAGGTCCTAGACCCCACATGGAATGAGGGTCATGCGAGTGACGTGTGCAGTTTGGTGGAAGAGGTGGTGGTTGCACAGAGGCACCAGCACAGCAAAAGAGGAAGCAGGTTGCAAAAGTGGAGCGACCGTCCCCTAGACAGTACACCTGCTACTACCCACCGCACCCAGGGACCTAGCACACCAAAGGCAACTCAAAGGCTTTCCCCGGCGTGGCAGTTCTTCAGACAATGTGCTGACGACAAGACAGGAGTGGTTTGCACGCTGTGCAATCAGAGCCTGACGCGAGGCATAAATGTTCTAAACCTGAGCACAACCTGCATGACCAGGCATCTACATGCAAAGCACAAGCTGCAGTGGAATAAGCACCTCAAAATCCAAGAAAGGTCTCGGGCCCCTCCTGCTTCCTCTTCTGTTGCTGCCTCGGCCTCTTCCTCCACCTCTACAATGCCAGTGTCACCTGCCACCCAGCAAACAGACAATGTGACAGCAACGCTACCATGTCTGCCACCGTCCCCAAGCATTTCCACACCATGGTCCCATGGAAGCTTACAGCTGTCCATCTCCCAAACACTGGAGAGAAAGAGGAAGTACCCCCCTACCCACTCGCTATCCCTGGCCCTGAATGCCAGCATTTCAAAATTCCTGGCCTTTGAAATGCTGTCATTCCGTCTGGTGGACACGGACAGTTTTAAAAACCTGATGGCAGTGGCTGTCCCACAGTACGTGGTTCCCAGCCACCACTACTTTTCCGGGCGAGCAATCCCTTCCCTGCACAAACAAGTTGGGGACAAAATCAAGTGTGCACTGTGCAGCACCATCTATGGCAAAGTCCACATAACCACTGATACGTGGACCAGTAAGCACAGGCAGGGATGCTATATCTCGCTAACCGCACACGGGGCAAATGTAGTGGTGGGTGGGCCTGAGGCGGATAGCAGTTTGGCGCATGTCCTTCCACTCCCGAGGATTGCAGGGCATTTCTCTTTGCATCCTGTTGCCTCCACCTACTCCTCTTCCTCCTCCTCTACCACCTCCTCATCCGGTCAGCGTAACACCTTCACCACCAACTTCAGCACATCCAGGGGTAAACGACAGCAGGCTGTTTTAAAACTGATATGTTTGTGGGATAAACCCCCCCCCTTCGCAGGAGCTGTGGACAGGCATTGAACAACAGACCAGTGAGTGGTTGTTGCCACTGAGCCTCAAGCCCAGCCTGGTGGTGTGCGTTAATGGGCGAAATCTCGTAGCAGCTCTGGGCCTAGCCGGTTTGACGCACATCCCTTGCCTGGTGCATGTGCTGAATTTGGTGGTGCAGAAATTTCTAAAAAACTAACCGGATATGTCAGAGCTGCTGCATAAAGTGCGGGCCGTCTGTGTGTGCTCTTGGCGTTCTCACCCTGCTGCTGCTTGCCTGTCTGCGCTGCAGCGGAACTTCGGCCTTCCCGCTCACCGCCTCCTATCCGACGTGCCCACAAGGTGGAACTCCACCTTGTACATGCTGAGAGACTGTGCGAGCAGCAGCAGGCAATAGTGGAGTTTCAGCTGCAGCACGCACCGGTCAGTCGCTCTGCGGAACAGCACCACTTCACCACCAACGAGTGGGCCTCCATGCGAGAACTGTGTACCTTATTGCGGTGTTTCGAGTACTCCACCATGGCCAGTGCTGATGACACTGTTCTCAGCATTACTATCCCACTTCTATGTCTCCTTGAAAAACACTTTGGGCGATGATGGAAGAGGATGTGGCACAGGAGAAAGAGGAGGAGGAAGAGGAGTCATTTCCATGGTTATCAGGCCAGTCATTCACAAGTGGCTCGGAGGGTGGGTTCCTGCACCAGCATAGGCCAGGTAAAAAATTTTCAAGCCAGGGCACAGTTCTGGAGAATGAGGAGGACGGGGATGATGAGGAGGAGGAACCGTGTTCACAGCAGGGTGGCACCCTACGCAGCTTGTGGGCATCACTGGAGCGTGGCTGGGGGGATACGGAGGACACAGATGACACACCTCCCACAGAGGACAGCTTGTCTTTGCCTCTGGGCATCCTGGCACACATGAGCGACTACATGCTGCAGTGCCTGCGCAACGACAGCTGAGTTGCCCACATTGTAACTTGTGCTGATTACTGGGTGGCCACCCTGTTGGATCCCCGTTACAAGGACAACGTGCCATCCTTAATTCCCTCACTCGAGCGTGATCGGAAGATGCGCGCTGGTAGACACGCTGCTGAGGGCATTCCCAAATGACACCGGGGGCTCAGTGGAAGTACAAGGCGAAGGCAGAGGAGGAGGAAGAGGTCGCCAAAGCAGCTGTGGCACCGCCAGCACCTCAGAGGGCAGGGTTAGCATGGCCAAAATGTGGAAAAGCTTTGACAGCAGCACGCCACAACAAACAGCACCACCAGCTGATCGGCAACGTCTTAGCAGGAGGCAGCATTTCAGCAACATGGTGGAACAGTATGTGTGCACACGCCTACACGTACTGACTGATGGGTCTGCCCCATTCAACTTCCGGGTCTCCAAATTGTCTGAACATGTGTTTAGCACAGCAGGGGGCGTTATCACAGACACGCGCAGCCGCCTGTCCACAGCCAACGTGGACAAGCTAACGTTTATTAACCACTTTAAGACCGAGCCTCTTTTTGGAGTTCGGTGGTTACGAGATAAAATCATTTTTTTTTTGCTATAAAATTACTTAGAACCCCCAAACATTATATATATATTTTTTCTAACACCCTAGAGAATAAAATGGCGGCCATTGCAAAATTTATGTCACATCGTATTTGCGCAGCGGTCTTACAAGCGCGATTTTTTTGGAAAAAATTAATTTTTTTTAGTTAAAAAATAAGACAACAGTAAAGTTAGGTCAATTTTTTTCCATATTAAGATAATGTTACGCCGAGTAAAATGATACCCAACATGTTATGCTTCAAAATTGCATCCGCTCGCGGAATGGCGACAAACTTTGCAACATAAAAATCTCCATTGGCGACGTTTAAAAAATTCTACAGGTTAGCATTTTTGAGTTACAGAGGAGGTCTAGGGCTAAAGCTAGAGCAGAGAAAAATAAATCACCTCCTCCGGATGCATTTTACCACAAACGGCAAAAACCAAGATGGCTTCTCTGTGCAGCCACATCTGGTCAGGACTGGCCTTGGTATTATGTCAGGGACCAGTGTTACCAGAAATGTGTGGACTGCAACAGAGTGTACCAAACGCAGGTAAAATGTAAATAATATGATTTATTACAAGATAAAAACAAAGAAAACGCACCTGCAATATAGTAGATAGTGAAATACAACCAGTGAATAAACCAACAGTGAACATACAATAAAAGACAAACTAAATCAAATACAGGCGGTCCCCTAGTTACAAACATCTGACTTACAAATGACTCCTACTTACAAACAGAGGGAGACAACAGGAAGTGACAGGAAATCTCCCCCTAGGAAGGGAATTTCACTCCTGTAAGAGTTATTATGGGAAAAAGGGGTCTCCACTGATGCTTTATCACCAAGGTTTGTTTCCACACCAACCCAAAATTTTCAAAATCCAATTATTGGGACAGGAAGTGAGGTGAAAGCTTCTGAACAGAAACCTAGACAGCAAAACAAACATTACAGGGGTGTTACCCCTTCCCTATGCTATCCAAAATGCTTAAAAATTGTTTTTTTTGGCTGGAGCTACACTTAAAAAATGTACTTGTTCCGACTTACAAACAAATTCAACTTATGAACAAACCTACAGTCCCTATCTTGTTTGTAACCCGGGGACCGCCTGTATGTACAGAGTAAGGAATAACCAAATTGTAATCGTACCAAGCCAGGGTCATACACGGGAGATCAAGCACTGGGGAGATGAGAACAAGACAGGTCAGGGAAAGGGGACCAGAAGATGGACCGAGAAGGTAGGAAGGGATCAGGCTGCAGGAACAGGGATAGAGTCCAGGAACAGGAGACGGGAAACAGGCTTCAGGAACACAGGAACACAGGTCAGGGGCAGAAGGAGAAAATACCAAGGAAAACTAAAACAGCATTCCCCAGGTTTAAATATACCTCCTGCAATCAGCATCAGGTGATGCCTGATTGCAGTGGATGATGTCAGCTTCTGACTGCCGAGAGACACCTGCTGGTGGACACTGGAACTGCAGCCTATAGATCTTGGAGCACAGTTCCACCAGCAGGTGAAAACTCTCCCGACCGTCAGCCTCCCATTGCTGAGAGACACCCACTGGTGGACACCAGAGCTGCAGCCCATAGATCTGAGAGCTACAGTGCCACCAGCAGGTGAAACTTTCCTGACATGCTCCCTAAATGCTGAATCAATGCAATGTGATAATGCTTACTTGAAAAAACACATCTCTTTTTGCTCAGGTGACATGTACTGCAACACGTCAGGAATGCATGGAAAAACAAATGTGTGTAATTTCAGTTGATCTAAAGTCAGTCACCGCTCTGCTAGATTCTGCTAATGTGGTGACATTAGTGAAAGGTGAGAAAAAAAAACCCTTGTTTGTGGGACTTTGAGGGTGTTGGTACAGAATACACTTTCAAAAACATGTAGTCTGAAAAAAACATATTTATTGTACATAAATCCATTTATAAAATATGCATATAGCAATGGAAGACATGTATGAATGTCACTATATCATCTGTTAAGATCACCACAACGTTAACACTTTGTATTGCACAAACCAAAGGGCTATAAGTGTACAGAAGATGGTCACATTCCACACTCCTACAGAAAGGGAAAGAGCCCGACACCTTTCAGGTTCAAGCCTTTCATCAGGGGCTATTTGCAGAACTTGTTTGGTATAACTAATCTGCTTGCGTCTCAAATAGTTCTTCAACAAAATATGTGCAAGAAGAAAAAGAGGAAGTAGACAGCTTTTATATAACTGCAGCAGGGGTTCCAAAACCCAATTTCTTAATTACGTCGTCCCAAAGTCCGTTGTCCAGATCGGAAAGAAGGGGGGGAAGTGAGGAGACACTCAATCGCACCCCCCAACAACAGACCCCCCCAAGGACTTAGGTTTATAAAGGTGAATAGTTCCCCAAGGGGGGATATCAGTCTACACGGGTCTACTGCAGGCTCAAATAGGCCTTAAGGATGGCGGGATCGACCGCTCAAGTCCCCATGCCAGCAATGCCTGGCAACGAGACGAGTATCCGCCCACACACGTGGCTGCTCCGGCTCGCCTTGTGAAAGGTGATTGCATAAATCCCGCAAAGTTAAGCCCTAGCAGTATTGGGGTTATTTGCATACATGGTGACACACGTGACTACCAGACTACTGTGGTTGAGATTGATACCCCTTGGGGCACCATGACACATTCAGTGGGGGTGGTACCCTCACTGCTTCATGAAGCCCTAATTTGGAAAGATTTTCCCCACTTTTAGAGTTTATGGGAAAACAAAAGGAGTCGGGAGGACAGAGCTTGCCCTGCTGATGAAACACTGAAACTCACACCAGACCCTTTTGATTGCAGAATTGAAAGGAAAACTGCTGTCTGAGGAAGGAGAAGATCCTTTTCCTTATTCTGTAATGGCTGGGGAACAGGAGGAGCTGGAATCCAGTCCCCAGCTGGAGGTTAATGAACAAGAAATTATCTCTGACTCTAATAGTGAAAGTGGACAGAATGTGGTGCCTGACTTAGAGGTCAGAAAATATGATTTTTGTATGGAACAATTAAAGATGCCACACTCAGTAGAGCCAGAGAAACCATTAAAATGATAGATGGGGAACCTTTTGAACCTAATATAGAGGTGTCTTTTCCCTACATGGCTCTTAAAAAGAACTTGCTGTATCAGGTGGTGAAGCAAGGGGAGGAGGAGGTAGAGCAGCTAGTGGTTCCCAAACCCTATCCCCGGATGGTATTAGATTTAGCCCATGGTCATATAATGGGGGGACATCTGGGTATAGAGAAAATTAAGGAGAGAATAACCCAGTGATTATTTTGGGCCGGGTTACATGCAGATGTCAAAGAATATTGTGAGTCATGCCCAGATTGTCAGTATTCTGCAACATCTCTCCATTTTCGTAGTCCCTTGGTACCATTACCAATCATTGAAGTGCCTTTTGAAAGAATTGGCATGGATCTGGTGGGATCTGCCCAGGGCCATCAGCACATACTGGTAATACTGGACTATGCCACGTGATATTCTGAAGCCATTCCCTTATGTAATACCTCAGCTAAAACTATTGACAAAGAGCTTGTCAGGGTATTTAGTCGTGTGGGTATTCCAAAAGAAGTATTGACGGATCAAGGCACCCCATTTATGCCCTGAGTCACTAAAGAATTGTGTAAGTTATTCAAAATCTCCCATCTTCGTACCTCTACCACCCGCAGACTGATGGTCTTGTGGAGAGATTTAACAAAATGCTCAAAAGCATATTAAAAAAGGTGGTGGACAAAGATGCGAGAAATTGGGATTTTTTTTTGCCATACCTCACGTTTACGTTTACCATACGGGAAGTACCTCAGGCATCTACAGGTTACTCCCCTTTTGAACTACTGTATGGGAAACATCCCCAGGGATTACTAGATGTTGCAAAGGAAACGTGGGAGAGACTGACCACGCCTTATAGAAGCGCCATTGAGCATATCTCACTGATGCAAAATAGAATTGCTGCTGCCATGTACGGAAACATATGGAGAAAGGCCACGAGGCCCAGAGAAGAGTTTATAATTGGGGTGCCAAGACCCGGGTCTTCAGCCCTGGTGATAGAGTGCTAGTACTAATCCCCACAGTTAAGAGGAAATTCCTAGCAAAGTGGCAAGGTCCCTTTGTAATTATGGAAAGAGTACCAGCCAGGGAAAAGGAAACCTGAGCTAATATATCACGCTAATCTCTTAAAACCTTGGAAGGACAGAGAGACTTTACTGGCAATGCCAACCCCCCAAAAGGACATGGCTCCTGTGACACCTGAAGTACCCATAACTGAAACCTTGTCAGTGGCCCAACAGAAGGATGTTAAATAATTTGTGAGTAAGAATAGAAACTTTTTCTCTCACCTGCCCAGACTGACCACAGTTATACAGCATGACATAATTACAGAACCAGCTGTCCGTGTAAATGTAAAGCCCTATAGAATACCCGGGGCTAGGTGGGAAGCAGTTGCAAATGAATTAAAGAACATGTTAGAGCTGGACGTGATAGAGGAGTCCCACAGTGACTGGTCAAGTCCCATAGCGTTGGTCCCAAAACCAGATGGAACTATAAGGTTTTGTAATAAATGGAAGTTGAAAAGCGTGTCAAAATTCGATGTGTACCTAATGCCTCGGGTCGATAAACTTGTTGACAGATTGGGAGTTGCCCAGTACATAACTACTTTAGATCTGACTAATGGTTATTGGCAGATACCCCTAACAGAGTCTGCAAAAGAGAAAACTGTGCTTTCTACCCCCAAGGGGTCCTTCCAGTATAAGCGGATGCCTTTTGGCTTGCAGAGAATAATGGATAAGACCTTAAGACCACATTGCCAATATGCAGCCGCCTATTTGGACAATGTAGTCATCCTCAGCCCAGATTGGGAATCCATTATTCTCTTAGGAAAGCAGGACTCAATGCCAACCCCAGAAAGTTTGCCATAGGCTTGGAGGAGGCCAAATACGTTGGCTACATTATTGGTCGGGAGCTGATCAAGCCTCAGATCAATAAGATTGAGGCAGTTCAAAAGTGGCCCCAACTTATAAATAAAAAGCAAGTTTGTGCATTTCTTGGGGTCACAGGGTACTACAGGCATTTTATACCAAATTTTGCCACCATTGCAGCCCCACTGATGGATCCCAATCTGACGAAGGATAGAGGGTCGGTCATGATTAAGTGGAATCCTGAGGCAGAGAAGGCATTTCAAATGTTGAAGCAAGCCCTTTCTGCACAACCTGTGCTCATGACCCCAGATTTCACAAAGGAGTTTGTGGTGCAGGCAGACATCTCTGATGTGGGATTGGGTGCTATATTGCCCCAAGTCAGAGACGGGGAGGAGCACCCAGTGGTTTACCTTAGCTGAAAGCTCAACAGACATGAGAAAAACTATGCCATTGTTGAGAAGAAATGTTTAGCCATCAAATGGGCCTTAGATGCCCTGAAATATTACATGTTGGGGAGTCACTGCTCATGCCCCTCTTAAATGGATGTGTGATAACAAGGAGAAAAACAGTTGGGTGACAAGGTGGCTCCTTGCTCTTTACGTATTTAGGTTCACAGTGGAACACAGAGCAGGGGAACTACAAAAAAATGCAGATGCCCTTTCCTATGTCAGTTGGGGCAGGGGCTTGAGCGGGGGGGGGGGGGGATATGTGACATTATGAAATGCGAGGTGATAGATGACGGTTTTGTTTTACCTCGCATGTGTTCATTTGCAGGAAACTAAGGTGGAATCAGGTCCGGGTTTTACCAGCCACCTTGGCAAGGTTGGTTCCAGACCAGATTTTACTTGTGTCCATCAACAGGTGGTATAAAGGAAGCAGGTCTGGATCAGATGATTGCTCTGGCCTGGGACTCAGGATCCATCAAAACTGAGAGAGCTTGAACTGAAGTTTGTTTTATGACTAAAACAAAAGGTTTGCGTTGTCTTTGTTTTGTGGGTGACTTGGAGAAGCCCTCCACCTCTCAGTTAGGGAAACTGAAAATATTTAGTAAGAGCCTGAATGGCAAGGATTTATCTTCTGTTTTGTTTGTTTTATTTTCATGCAACCTTTTAAAATAAAATTGGTTGCAAGTCAGCTTTTAAGAAAACCTGTCGTTTGGGCTGCCTTTTTCCCAGGGAAGATGATCCCCCCCACTATATATATATATATATATATACATACAATACCTCACAAAAGTGAGTACACCCCTCATATTTTTGTAAATATTGTATTATATCTTTTCATGTGACAACACTGAAGAAATGACACTTTGCTATAATGTAAAGTAGCGAGTGTACAGCTTGTATAACGGTGTAAATTTGCTGTCCCCTCAAAATAACTCAACACACAGCCATTAATGTCTAAACCGCTGGCAACAAAAGTGAGTACACTCCTAAGTGAAAATGTCCAAATTGGGCCCAATTAGACATTTTCTCTCCCCGGTGTCATGTGACTCGTTAGAGTTACAAGGTCTCAGGTGTGAATGGAGAGCAGGCGTGTTAAATTTGGTGTTATCGCTCTCACTCTCTCATACTGGTCACTGGTCAACTAAAGAGGTTGAGTGCACGTGCTCAGCGTCATATCCAGAGGTTGTCTTTGGGAAATAGGCATATGAGTGCTGCCAGCATTGCTGCAGAGGTTGGAGTAGAGTGGTGGGAGGTCAGCCTGTCAGTGCTCAAACCATACGCAGCACACTGCATCAAATTGGTCTGCATGGCTGTCATCCCAGAAGGAAGTGTTTTCTAAAGATGATGCACAAGAAAGCCCTCAAAATGTTTGCTGAAGACAAGCAGAATAAGGACATGGATTACTGGAATCATGTCCTGTGGTCTGATGAGACCAAGATAAACATATTTGGTTCAGATGGTATCAAGCGTTTGTGGTGGCAACCAGGTGAGGAGTACAAAGACAAGTGTGTGATGCCTACAGTCAAGCATGGTGGTGGGAGTGACATGGTCTGGGGCTGCATGAGTGTTGCCAGCAATGGGGAGCAACAGTTCATTGAGGGAACCATGAATGCCAACATGTACTGCAGGGTTTCTCAACCAGGGTTCCTCCAGAGGTTGCTAGGGGTTCCTTGAGCAATGGTCAATTTCCACCTCTCAGATCAATTCCCAATGATATGTAACGGGGTAATTCTTCCCAATGACCACAAGTGTAAGGAGCATTCTTCCCATTGGCCATCACACTAATGTATCATGAGTTGTAGATTTTTCATTTTTAGCAGGGGTTCCCCGAGATCAGAGAACTATTTCAAGAGTTCCTCTGTGTTGAAAAGAGTTGAGAGAGGCTGATATACTGTGACATACTGAAGCAGAGCATGATCCACTACCTTCGGAGACTGGGCCGAAGGGCAGTATTCCAACATGATAACGACCCCAAACATGACCACTGCCTTGCTAAAGAAGCTGAGAGTAAAGGTGATTGACTGGCCAAGCATGTTTCCAGATCTAAACCCTATTTAGCATCTGTGGAAGGTGGAAGAGCGCAATGTCTCTAACATCCACCAGCTCTGTGATGTTGTCATCAAGGAGTGGAAGAGGACTCCAGTGGCAACCTGTTAAGCTCTGGTGAACTCCATTACCAAGAGGGTTAAGGCAGTGCTGGAAAATAATGGTGGCCACACAAAATATTGCCACTTTGGGCCCAATTTGGACATTTTCACTTAAGGGCGTACTCACTTTTGTTGCTAGTGGTTTAGACATTTATGGCTATGTGTTGAGTTATTTTGAGGAGACAGCAAATTTACACTGTTACACAAGCTGCACACTAACTACTTTACATTGTAGCAAAGTGTAATTTCTTCAATATTGTCACATGAAAAAATATAATAAAATATTTACAAATATGTGAGGGGTGTACTCACTTTTGTGAGATACTGTATATATATATATATATATATATATATATATATATATATATATATACCAGTTGCAATGTCACCACTCCAGTGTGTCAGTCTCACAGTCCCAGTGTCAGCTGCAGTGTTCCTAAACTCTGCCACACCTTTGCAGTGTTGCATCTGCCTGCTGCCTGTAGTGACCCTAGCCTGTTTATTGACCAAATTTCTGCTTGTTGCCTGGACCGATCCTTTGCCTGTTTGCTGACCATGTCTGAGCTTACCCATCTGCACATCCAACTGAATATATTCCTGTGAGACACCAGTCCAAGCCCTCCCCTGTGGGCAACTGCACTCCTGGAACCACAGGGACTCTTTTGTTCTTCCTTTTTTCAGTCTTCTGTACTTCATAGTCAGTGAACATGGCATTCCCGGGGGCAGCCATGGTCCAGTAGGCTAGGCTTGCTTGGCTTATAGAAAATGGGACTGCTATAAGTGAGGCTACACTAAGCTATATTCCCTGACCGCTTGTATAGAGGCAACCATTATAGTAAA
>BLSH010119132.1:180918-206850 GCA_018402905.1 Glandirana rugosa
TTTGATGTGGGTACCGTGACATAAGAGATTTAACAAGGACAAATACCCTTCCAAAAAGTAAAAGACTCAGGAAGTTAGCATGGTAATAGACCGGTCTCCCCGTTGACGGTACCCATGTTTTCGACACAGGGAGTAAGGAGACCATCATTGTATTTCACAAGGTCAATTATTTCCTTTACTACGAGTTATTCCTAACATTTAACTTTTCGTTGAAACCGATTGTTCATTCTGTCAGACCCTTACACCTTACATTATGCCCTTTGTAACGTTGACCCAATTATGTGTTTAGATGTGTTTCATGGAATTTAGACTAAAATTATTTCAAGTTACTAGTCCTATTGTCCCGACAGGTCCTTTATCTGATTCCTCCTGTATTGAATTGTATTGTATTGTACTGTCTGCCCTAATATTGTAAAGCGCTGCGCAAACTGTCGGCGCTATATAAATACTGTATAATAATAATAAAAATGGCCATTTTACACTGATGGGCTCTAAATGTAAGCCTGTATTAGTATGTTAGAAGGAGTTTGTGCAACCTGTGGCTTCTAGGCTAAGAGGTGCTTAGATTTCCTGGACAGCCCTGTTATCCTGATCATTGAACTTTATTAAAATCAGATTTAAGGTACTTTGTGTAGATTTGTGTATTAACCCAGTTGCAATGTTTCCCGTATTACATTCCACATTCCCAGACTGTCTTACTTGTTAGCCAAAGTTGCTTTTCAATTTACAATCCTTATTGAGCATCATTTCCTTTATTAACTGGAACACTTTATGTTACTACCAGAGGAATGAGGGACACAGCTTTTGTACCCATGGCAGTTGCCCCTCTGGCCAGATAATGGTACGATTGAAGGACTCAGAAAATGAAAAACCTTCCCATAAACAGGAACAATTTAGAGAATACAGTGCCATGGGTGTAGTTTTTTGAAAGCAATATGCTGCACTTGCAATGTCATCTTGTTTTTCTTCTTAAGAGAATGAAACAACCGTATCAATAAACATTATTTAATATGCCAGGTAAATAAAGTAGATTAATTAGGGCCAGAACAAGTATTTGGTTTAAGAAGCCAGGGAATAGAACGAAGATACCTCCAGACCAAAAGATGTGATGTTCCCTTTGATGATATATTCCCAATATGTTCACTGTGAAAAAAAAAATGCAACTTGTTAGAGAAAATGTTAAACAGTAGAAAAACAAATATAGAACATGTGTATGGAAAATTTGAAAAGGACAAGAAAATTGCAAAATAGGAAAAAATAAAGCAAGTTATTTTGGCAGAAAACTGTCTATACTGTGGTCTAGCAACCAATTAGAATAAACCTTAAATTTTGTCCAGGCAACACAGAAAATTTTGAGTGAAAAAAACCCTTGGATCTCAATATTATGTCAAGATAGTATCAACCGAGGCATACTTTTCCCTCCTCTGTGTGAATTGAGTACCATGCACAGATATACTGCATTTCATTACTATAATGGCTTTTTAATGCCTTCCTTATTAGTGTAGCACTTCATAGATAGTAAGCACAACTCCCCTGGAGAGATAGTGTTGTCACCTTAGGTATAGATCAACTTTCCTCCAAGCCACCAAGGAGCACTCAATTCCAGTGAACACAGCAAAGACTTTCTTACCAGGCTATGGCAGCAGAGTGCATAGATAACAAATGGGTCACCTTTTATCCCTGCCTTACAGTTGGTTGCTTGGCACTTTGGCATCTTCTAGCTTGGCTAATGTATTAATTGTAGATACAATCCCTCATTAATATTTGTGGTGACTGCGTAATCATATAGGTGTAGTGCCCCCATAGTGATAGGTGCTGTGTTAGTAGTTTTTTTTTTGTTAGGAAAGGCAAATTTATTCAGGCCTGACTGTTGTGGTTCTGGGCTGGAAGTGGCCAGGAAGGACTGGGTGGAGTAAAGATGGTGTCATCAGAACCTCCCACTTCTTTCCAGAAGGCACTGGTGTTTTCTATAAGGAGAGGTGGGGGAGAGGTGTAGCCATCTGGGATGTTCTAAGGAGCCCTGACCAATCCCCAACCTGGATTGGCAGGGGGCAGGTCTCCTCAAATACCCATGGTCAGCCCAGTCTGAGAGGAGTGTGTGGCGGGTGGAAGAGTGGACATGTAGCGGTGTTGCAAAGGCCTCACCCCAAAGGGAGCCCCCAGTCTAGGGGGGGTGACCTTGAGGCCTGGGAGCGTGGGTGCAGCCAGGAGGAGAGAGGTCTTGGAGCGGCACAGGGAAGCAGGAGAGCAACAGAGAGGCAACAGGAAAAGACTCTTTAAAGGATCCACCGGTGTTGTTGTCAGTGAGTTACATACCTGGGAGCTGGAAGAGGACTGGAGCAGGCTGAGAGGATGCAATGGACAGTCTGTGGAGGTCAGAGGAGCCAGCCAGGGGAGCAGTGTCACTGGGCAGTGGAGCAGGTCGGAGTAGCCAGGAGGGCTGAGGTGGCCTGGAAGAGGATGGGCTGGGAACAGTAGTCCATCAAACCCCAGCTAGCACCAATGTACTTAGCTACACTTATAGGGCATGTGGCCCTTACCTGTAATGGGTAGTCCGGAGGTCCTGCCGCCAGGAATGCAGGCCTCACCATGTGCTAGTCAGGGTAGAGAGAAAGAGGTAATGGAGGCCTGATAAATATCCTTTCAGGCCTCACCGTAAGGAGTAACATTCTGAAAGTGTATGTGCAGGAGGAAAGTGAAGGAGCGTAACGGTCTGCAAGCGTATGTGCATGAGAGAAGTAAAGGAGTATATATAGATGGAAGCGTATACAGACGCTCCCGTTTTGATCTACTGGGCATCCCACAGTCATCCCTTCTCTGTCCAAGTTTATTCCCCCAATAAAAACAAAAAAAAACAAAGTACAGATGAAAGGACAAATGTGTGATTGAGGGCAGGGAGACAGATGAACCACTACTATCTGCCACCCCCAAGGGGGCACATGGCTATAAAGTGAAAAACACAATTGTTTAATAAGGTTTACGTATACAGGGGAGAATTAAAATCAATATCATTAAAAATTAACCCATCCGAACTTTCAATTTAAACTAGCTAAATACATTCCAACTAGGAAAGAAAGGGCTTTCAACAGTTAGGCTAGGTTCACACTATCCGACAATAAGACTTTTTATCCTACTTTGCTCTGCGATTTACGATCCTACATTGGTCCTACATCGGTCCGATTTCCAGTGGTGGCAGGTGAAGTTTTAGGATGGGGGGACGCCAGGCCCCGCCCTTCCTTTTTGACCCCTCCTACTTCTTATAAGCCCCACCCTTATAGGATTCATCCACTCCTTCCCCTGTATTCCACATATTGTGTCAGGAGTATACAGCTCGGCATCACAGGACAGAGTATACAGCTCAGCATCACAGAACACAGTATACAGCTCAGCATCACAAGACATAGTATACAGCTCAGCATCACAGGTGGAGTATATAGCAGCCAGTATCACAGGTGGGGTATATAACAGCCAGTATCACAGGTAGGGGTATATTGCAGCCAGTATCACAGGTGGGGTATATTGCAGCCAGTAACACAGGTGGGGTATATTGCAGCCAGTAACACATGTATGCAGCCAGTAACACAGGTATGCAGCCAGTAACACAGGTTGGGGTATTTTGCAGCCAGGAACACAGGTAGGGATATTTTACAGCCAGTAACACAGGTATTAAGCAGCCAGTAACACAGGTATTATGCAGACAGTAACACAGGTATATTGCAGCCAGTAACACAGGTATTATGCAGCCAGTAACACATGTATTATGCAGCCAGTAACACAGGTATTATGCAATCAGTAACACGGGTATTATGCAGCCAGTAACACGGGTATTATGCAGTCAGTAACACAGGTATTATGCAGTCAGTAACACAGGTATTATGCAGCCAGTAGCACAGGTATTATGCAGCCAGTAACACAGGTACTATGCAGCCAGTAACACGGGTATTATGCAGTCAGAAACACCGGTATTATGCAGTCAATAACATGGGTATTATGCAGCCAGTAACAAAGGTATTATGCAGTCAGTAACACGGGTATTATGCAGCCAGTAACACAGGTATTATGCAGTCAGTAACACAGGTATTATGCAGCCAGCAACACAGGTATTATGCAGTCAGTAACACAGGTATTAAACAGCCAGTAACACAGGTATTAGGCAGCCAGTAGCACATGTATTAGGCAGCCAGTAACACAGGTATTATGCAGTCAGTTACACAGGTATTATGCAGTCAGCAACACAGGTATTATGCAGTCAGTAATACAGGTATTATGCAGCCAGTAACACAGGTATTATGCAGCCAGTAACACAAGTATTATGCAGCCAGTAACACAATTATTATGTAATCAGTAACACAGGTGGGGTATCGTGGCACTCACTGACAGATTCCCCCCCCCGGCAGTCGGGACAACAAAGTCCCGTACTTACCCCATCTATGAGCGGACACAGGCCGCGTGCAGAGTCCAGCGAGCGGGAAGTATGTTGTGTGTGCTCCGGCAGCATCCTCCTCCTCCTCTGAGAAAGGTGTCCAATAGGGTCGCCTTTCTTCTCTGACAATCAGGAAACCGGTAACATACCTGCGCTTCCTGATTGGCTAAGAGCCATTCAGTGGAAGCTCCACTGTAATGAAGCCAATTAGAGCCTACGGCTCTAATGAGATGCTTCATAGTAACCCCCGCCGTGGTAATTCATGCAGCTGGCACCTCAAAGGGGTGGGCCGCATGAATGGGGGGGTGTCACGGGCAGCCATGGATAGATTCATGCTATGCCTGAATTTATCCATTAGCATAGATGGGGTGGCTGGAGAGAGGGGGCAGTGCCCTGCACCCTAATGGACGGGCCGCCCTTTCCCGATCTCTGTGAACAGGGATCCGACTTTGATCCCGAAAATACAAGGAACCTTGTGCTCTGGGGATCTTGAACGGCAACTCCACGAAATTTAACAAAAAAACGGCATGGGGTCCCCCTCCAAGAGCAAGAGCATACCAGGCCCTTTAGTTTGCAATGGATTTTAAGGGGAACCCTAACGCCGAAAAAATGGTGTAGAGCCCCCCCCCCCCCAAAATCCATACCAGACCCTTCGGTCTGGTATGGACTTTAAGGGGAACCCCCATGCCAAGAAAACGGCGTAGGGTCCCCCCCAAAATCGATACCAGACGTTTATCCGAGCACGCTGCCTGGCAGGCCAGGAAAGGGGGTGGGGACAAGCATGCGCCCCCCTCTTGGACTATACCAGGCGGCATGTCCTCAACATGGGGAGTATGGGTGCTTTGGGGCAGGGGGGGCTTTGCACCCCCCACCCCAGAGCACATTGTCCCCATGTTAATGAGGACAAGGGCTTCTTCCCAATAACCCTTGCCGGTGGTTGTCGGGGTCTGCGGGCGAGGGGCTTATCAGAATCTGGAAGCACCTTTTAAAAGGGGGCCTCCAGATTCTGGCCCCCCACCCTATGTGAATGAGTATGGGGTGCATTGTACCCCTACCCATTCACCTAAAAAAAGGTGTAAAAAAATACACTACACAGGTTTTTAAAGCATTCTATTAAATCAGCTCCAGCGTCTTCTTCCTCCTATTTCTTCTCCCCTCTCCGGAGTCTTCTTTCTTCTGCTCTTTTGCGTGGTCTTCTTTCTTCTGAGGGGTCTTCTTTCTTCTCCCTCTCGGTGGTGTCTTTTGCTCTTTTGCAGCGTCTTCTCTGCTGTCTCGATGCGATCACCCGCATGAATGCTGTCTCCGTGCTCTGCGTTGACTTATATTGACATGGGGCTGGGCCACCAGCTGACATCATTTGGATGCCCCATCCCCTTATGACCTCACAACCCGACATGCCCCGGGCGGTGACGTCATAAGGGAACAGTTAGCAGCAATATGACCAAACGCATGGCAGCAATAACATTTTATATGTTCTGTACCCAGTCCTCTAAACGGCCTCAGAGACCATTCTGACCTATTTGGCCAGTCTCCAGATCCTGAGCCTATAGTCTTATTATCTGTGGCAACAGACATGTAATTTCTTTCCACGCCCCTGAACCCTGGGACAGTCTTACCGGATCCTCCGGGTGATTTTTCACCCCTAGAGACATTGGAGTGGGGCACGGATGGGTTACACAAGCAATATATCTTTCCACCAAGTCCACTAACTGGTTTGCAGTCTTGGGGTCCCCATGGCTGACCCATTTCCTCAAAGTGGCAGGGAGTCACTGACCACACGCTCCACAATCTTAGGGCCCGACAAAGTCTCTGGCTGCAGCCATTTCTTGGTGAAGTGTATCAAATCAAGCATTTGTGAGCAGAGTGGCTTGTCAGTACTGTATGACCAGAGATGCACCCGTTGAGCCTGCACTGCAATGGTGACGCCCATACATGCAAGCATCTCCTGTCAAGAATACCACATGCAGGCATCCAGCAGGGATGATCAGATCGGTTGGCTGCACTTGAAGGAATCAGGACCAGAGAAGTGATTGAGAAAATATATATATTTATTATGATAAAGACACAGTTCCCAAAACCAACACCAGTAAACAGGGATGGGCCGAACACCCCCCCCCCCCCCCCCATTTGGTTCGCACCAGACCATCCGAACAGACAAAAAATTTGTGCGAGCATTCAAACACCGTTAAAATCAAAAGTGCTCATTTTAAAAGCTTATATGCAAGTTATTGGGGATATGTATCAATGCAAAAAAAGGTTTTTTAAATCTATAGTTTTTTTCAGGAGCAGTGATTTTAATAATGCTTAAAGTGAAATAATAAAAATGAAATATTCCTTTAAATAATGTGCCGGGGGGGGGGGGTCCCTTAGTTTGCCTGTAAAGGGGCACACCTCTGTAATGCTTAGAACAGCAAAATTACATTCGTGATGGAAAAAATGTCATTTATTATCGCAGCTGTAAAAAAATCATTGAAAAAATAGCCCCCCTCCCCCCAGTCCATACAGGCCCCCGGGGTCTGGTTTGGATTTTAAGGGGAACCCGTGCCAAAATTTAAAAAAATTTTGACGTGGAGTCCCCCCTTATTAATCCAAACCAGACCCTTATCCGAGCATGCAACCTGGCCGGCCAGAATAGGGGGGGCGACAAGTGAGCACCCCCCCTCCTGAACCCTACAAAGCTACATGCCCTCAACATGGGGAGTATGGGTGCTTTGGGGCAGGGGGGCTCTGCGCCCCCCTGCCCCAAAGCACCTTTTCCCCATGTTGATGGGGACAAGAGCCTCTTCCCCACAACCCTGGGCTGTGGTTGTGGGGGTCTGTGGGCAGAGGGCTTGTCAGAATCTGGAAGCCCCCTTTAATAAGGGGGTCCCCAGATCCCGAAACCCCTATGTGAATTAGTATCGGGTACATCGTACCCCTACCAATTCACCAAAAAATTACAAAAAAAGAAAATAACACAGGAGACAATTAGGGACAAGTCCTTTTTAAAAAAAGAAAAATAAGTGTCCCCTGTAGTAATCCATCATCAATCACGGTGAGCGGCGGACCCGAAAAGAAAAAAAACGAACAGCTCCTCCTCCATGGGTGGGCTCCTGCCGACTGAGCTCTTTTTTTGACGTTTTATTTATAGTGAAGGGTGGGGTCACGCGTACGTCACCCGGTGGCCCCGCCCTGCACTATAAATAAACAGTCAAAACAAAGCCAGCGCAGACAGCGGCAGCCCTCCCACCTAACTAACTATCTAACTAACTGTATGCAAGTGGGGAAAACACATACGGAGACATATGGAAAACACTGGAGCAGAAGGAGAGAAGAGGGAGCAGGAAGCAGGTTACAGGTGTCAGGATTCAGGATCATGGACAGGACCAGTTCAGACTCAGGCAGGGACACAGCTTGCAGGCAAAATATTGAAGCACTGGACCAAGGGTAGGCGGCCTTATATACCTCCAGCAGTCCTATCAGGTGCAGCCTAATTACCTGTGTGGTCGTTCTGCTGGGTGACACCCGTTGGTGGTCAACAGAACTACACATTGGTTCTAAACGCAACAGTGCCACCAGCAGGTGACCCAAGCAATGACACAGGTCCTGACATCTCCGCTTTCAATGTCTCATAATCCTGGGCAGCCTCTGATTCCAGGTCATAATAAGCCTTTTGGGGTTCTCCTGTCAGAAAAGGCGCTATCAGGCCTGCCCATTGCTCTTTTTGCCATCCTTCTCGAACAGCCACTATTTCAAAAGTTGCTAGGTACGCTTCCACATCATCTGCAGGTGTCATCTTCTGCACTAAATAGCTGGCATGCACTATTTTCTGTTCCACTGGTAAAGGACTTGTGGGCCCCTTATTTAACTCCACCAGAGCCTCCACAAATTGGCGATTTGCCTCCAACCGGGCTGCAACGGCCTGGCGATTCGTGTCCTGCTGCACTACAATGGCTTGTGCGACTTGGCGATTGGTTTCCTGCTGCTGGCGATTGCTCTCCTGCTGGGTTGCAGTGGCCTGCAGCAGAGCTTTTAACATGTCCTCCATCTTATTTAGGAAGATGCCTGCCGAATCCACAACGTGTGGGGGGTTAGCTCAATGGGAATCACCTTCCCTGGGAAAAAGGCAGTCCAAACGGCAGGTTTGTTTAAAATTTGGCTTGTAGCCAGGTGTACTAAAAAGGTTGCATGTAGAAATCACATAAATAGAAAATAAATCTTTGCCATCCAGGCACTAATTAAACATTTCAGTTTTTCCTAACTGAGCGGTGCAGGGCTTTTCCCAGTCACCCACAAAACATAGACAGTGCAAACTTTTTTGTCTCAGTTCATAAGCAAACTTCCATATGTCAGCTCTCTCAGGCTGATGGCTCCTGAGTCCCAGGCCAGAGCAAAACTCTGATCCTCCTGATTATTTAAACCACCTGATGGTGGACTCCAGTGGACCACAAAATCTGATCCGCAGCCAACCCTGGCAAGGTGGCTGGCAAAACCCGGGCCGGATTCTTCCTTAGTCCACTGCAAATGAACGCATGCAAGGCGACACGTATCGTCCATTGATCACCTCACCTCATATAACGTTACAACATATGTATACAGTATCAATATCTCACAAAAGTGAGTACTACCCTTACATTTTTGTAAATATTTTAATATATCTTTTCATGTGACAACACTGAAGAAATGTCACTTTGCTACAATGTAAAGTAGTGAGTGTACAGCTTGTATAATAGTGTAAATTTGCAGTCCCCTCAAAATAACTCAACACACAGCCATTAATGACTAAACCGCTGAGAAATCTCCTTTCTCTGTATTAATTAGAGATGGAAGCATGTGATGGTGTCTAATTGTGTAATTTTCTAATAATCAATTCTGCCTTGGTTGGTCCTATGTGAATCTCTCCTAGTTTATATGTATTTCTATTACTGGTATCAGATACAGTACATCACAATTATCTTATTAACCCTGACTTTAATAATGTTTAGTGTTCCATCTTCTGCATCCTTTTTGACTGCCGGCCTGTGTGCTGTGATGCTTGCTACAGTTGCAGGGGCCATCTGGTTCCATTCTTGTCCAGGGGTTGCGATGCGCACTGCAGGCTCCCCCCGCCCTCATACGTCCCCCAGGGGGGTGGGCGCTCACTACGCATCGGCATTATGCCACCCTTGCTGAATGTGCGGCGTCCTCGTGGTGCTGCGGCATGGGCGGGGTTTCCATGCTCGCGAACTTCATGGGAGCATTTGATGGCACCACTCGCTGGGCGATTTCGTGAGAGCCTCCCTCTCACTTTGTTTGCATGCGTGACATTGGTGGTTTGTCTTGTGGCGGTGCCTATATATAGGCGTCATCCTTGGGTTTGGTGGTTACCGGGGTACGCTGCGCATTGCACTCATGCAACACTTGGTTCATGGTTCTCTTCATTCAATACATGTATTTTTTCGGTGCCATTCTTTATGCTCTCTCTATGCTTGTTTACCACGTTTTTTTCACTTTTCCCCCCAGTCTGATCGGTGGGTCTTACACTTTTTTTTCCACACTTCCAGTCTTACATCCCTGCATTTTCACTTTTTCTATCACTAGATTTCATCAGCTGACGATTCAATAATTATCTTTCTCACAGATATTACACCTTATCGGTCCACTTTTGATTTCACCCCATATCCTGGTGCCCATTCCTGCCCTTGTGGCTGCCTGTGTGGGGTGCTGCCTTTTGACTTGCCACCACAGCTCTCGGCCATGATGTTCCCGGGTGGCTCACTGTCCCTGGCACTGTACTGCCTGTGCACAAGTTGTGTAAGTAACCCGCATGTATTTTTGGGGGGGGCACATGCTTTGCATGCCCCACCCTTCTTCATGCGGATATTTGTTAGATCATTTTTATCTATTTTTCATTATAGATTACCACACGCCTGCTCCTGATGAGTGGCCTTATTCGCCACGAAACGCGTAGATATACCATATGTCGTGTTATATACAATTATGCATTTTATAGACCCCAAAATAATTAATTACATCCATATCCATAGGAATTTACGAGGTCATGGGCCATGCAGCTATTACCTTGCAATTTATCTATGTATGTATATGTATGAATTGGTGGATTGGGAAACCTTATGTACTGTTATTTGATTATCTAAGCTTATTATCATGTTTTATCAATTTGAGTTTGTATATATTTACCTACAAGTATATGAAATAATAAAGATTCCCAATAAAACTTTTTATGCATCCATCATGGTATATTTTCACCACCACATGCTTCATTTAAAGTCCCAAAACTCCCACCCCGCTCTTTTTTTTTGCATTTGCGCAAAAAAAAACAATAATGCCACTTTAGCTTTGAAATCGGATTCAAGGATATTCAATTAAAATATCTCGCAATCATAATAAAACGGTAACTTTATATACTGTACAAATAGAACCACACATGATTCTTATTAAATATTTGTGCCTAATTCTTCTTTGAATAGGGACTAATAATGGAAACCAGAGCCCAAAGCAACACTTTTTGAGCTTCTGTGTACATGATTAGTATTCTGTAACATATTTCCAGTTATAAGTGATGTGACTGCAGGCTTTCATAACACTCTGCGATTCTTTCACTGATGTTCAGGGGACTGACTCCAATTGAACCAGATATAAATGAAATCAACATTGTACTCAAGCAGCATACAGAAAAAGCAGTCAGATAGAGAATTCAGGCACTTGTAGGTCGCTGTGGCCACTGTTCCACCAATACATTTCTATCCTGGATATTACAATACTATGTGAAGGATGTTACCAGGTGAGTAATTTCCTAACAAGAATAAGAACAGTAAACTTTTTGACAGCACAAAATGTAATGGTAGCTTTTTTCTTTTTCTAGGATTTGGGGATCTTACCCAGGAGACATTGTGGTGTTTCTCACAAGTGAAAGGCACAGTAGATCTTGGAGATACTGAAGGTATTTGTACTACCAATAACAAAATATTCCTATTAGGAGTAATTAAAAGACTAGCTCCTAAATATATGGCAGTATTTTTTCTCTGACAGCTGTTATGCTATTAAGAGAAATGATTTTGCTTGAATTTTAAACAAATGGGTCCTCAATTATTTACTTAATACTTAAAAGGTAATTGTAAACTGGATATTATGAGGCACTGACAGATTTTTAAGGTTTGATGAGAATACCATACTCTATTCCAAAACATCAATTAATATTTAACTTATAACACCAATATACTGTATGAGAGGTATTGGAACTATCCTCAGGCAAATCCATTTGAAGTAATTTTACTTTCTTATGTGAAATGAAATATTTCAGTTATTAACTGAGACAGTGGGGTTGATTTACTAAAGCTGGAGAGTGTAAAAACCGGTGCAGCTGTGCATGCTAGCCAATCAGCTTCTAACCTCAGCTTGTTCAATCAAGCTTTGACAATAAAACCTTGAAGCTGATTGGTTTCTGTGTGGAGCTGCACCAAATTTTGCACTTTCAAGCTTTAGTAAAGCAACCCCATTATGTTAAGTATAATTGTTTTATGACCAGAGGTGGATGTACAGTACATACAGCAGTGATCTGCTTCTTAATGATTACAACAGGTATTTAGGGGTTGATTTACTAAAGCTGGAAAGTGCAAAATCTGGTGCAGCTCTGCATGATAGCTAATCAGCTTCTAACTTCAGCTTGTTCTATTAAGGTGTTACTAAACCCAGGACCCTGCCTTATATATGGTCTCCCACAGTACACAGAACATGGATATGCAATTATTTTAGCAAATATAAACTGCTAAACACCTTTCTCATCGGCAGCATATAGCAGTCTTGAGACTTATATCAGTGTCTGATTAAAGCTTGTAGGATGATTTTTCAGCTCTGACTGTACTGTGAGGCTGCATTACCCCTGACTATCTGTCTGCACAGTGCTGATTGTCCCTGTGCTGATCACATGCACCCTCCAAAAAAAAAAAAAAAAACTTTCTAGCAATACACACCAAACTGAGGGTCTGCAGAGTGTCTCCAAGGCTCTGTACTACCAGGAGATGGAAAGGGACAGCAAAAAAATGGAGAGATCAGAGAAGACAGGATCAAACAGCCATTTTACACAATGTGCAAGATTAGCCCCTTAGGTTCCACAGTGAGTATGCTTTACTGCATACACAGACGGATTTTACTTTTGTGTGCTGTTGTGGGTTTAGTAACACTTTAACAAAACAAAAACAAAAAAAAACTGGAAGCTGTTTGGTTTCAATGCAGATCTGTACCAGATATTGTACTCTCCAGTTGGTAAATCAACCCCTTAGTGTCCATTTGTTTCTATTTGCTGGATTTATTTATTTATTTATTTATTTAATGGAGTATATTACACTGACATTTTCTTTTATCTTATTTCTTTTTTACTTTGCATACAAAAATGTATACTTATCACTTTTGACATTAACAATTGCATAACTTTTCATTTTGGTGAGCATTACCAACCTGGCACCCATGTATCTGGCTGTCATTAATATGACCTTGTCCCTGGTGCTTTTCATTGAACTATAGCAGTACAATATGCCAAACATTGCACTGGGCAAACTCTGATGTAACCTGCAAGGTCCAATGGGTCCCATAGCCGGAACTAGGGGGGTGCTGGGGTGGGTTGTGATTTCAGTTGCACCCCCCCCCAAGACAACTTCCACCATAGGTGTTTTACCTAGGCAGAAGAAGCTGTTGGCTGGCTACACCTGTCAAGACTGAGTGTCTGTGTCACTCATGATGCCCAGCCAGCACACCTCTGTACAAGCAGAAGAGGAGAGAAGCTTGATCCTCTCCCCCTCCTCCAACCCCTATCCCCTGTGTCTGTCCCACCCACACTGCAATCCCCTGTGTGCAGCCAGTACTATGCCTGAGAAAGGGGATGTGTGGGCAGGAGATTTGAAGTACAGCACTTCAGCTAAATTATGGCTGCATGGTTGATGCCCCTGTCTGAGCCTGCAGAGACCAGCCTCAGGTGAGGGAGTAGTTCTCTAAACTCTTCCCATTAGGGTTGCCACATCATCCCTTTAATCCAGGACACATATTAATTACTCAGGTTCTGTGGCTAATTAAAGTGGAAATTAAACTCACTTGGTGCCTTATCTGCATTAAATTGGTCTCAGAACCTGTGTAATTCATATGTGTCCTGGATTAAAGGGATGATGTGGCAACCCTACTTCCCATCTCCCTCCCTTCTCTCCCCCATCTGTTTCACTCCCCATTTCTGTTCTTCCAGAAGCTTCACACACTTGTCCAGTGATTTCATGTCCAGTTAGCACTTAAGGACAACTGAACTCTGATGTAAGGACGGCACTCCTTCGGATTCTGCTGTAAGGGGGAACTCTGCCAGGCTCTGATGTGAGGGGACACTCCACTGGATTCTGATGTAAGAGGGCACCCCACTGGATTCTGATGTAAGGGGGCACTCTGCCAGATTCGGATGTAAGGGGGAATTGTGCTGGATTCTGATATAAGAGGGCTCCCCGTTGGATTATGATGTATGGAGGCACACCACCAGCTTCTGATGTAAAGGGGCATTCCGCTGGATTCTGATTTAAGGGGGCACTCTGTCAAGCTCTTATCTAAGGGGGCACTCTGCCAGGCTTTTATGTAAGGTGGCACTCTGCCGAATTCTGATGTAAGAGGGAACTTCGTCGGATTATAATGTAAAGGGACACTCTTCCAGGCTCTGATGTAAGGGGGCACCCTACTATATTCTGATGTAAGGAGGCACTTTGCCAGGCTCTGATGTAAGGGGGCACTCCACTGGATTCTGATGGAAGGGGCACTCTGCCAGGCTCTGATTTAAGGAGGCACTCCACTGGATTCTGGTGTAAGGGGGAACTCTGCTGTGAGGTGGAACACTGATGTAAGGGAAGACTCTGTAAGGTGCTGGAACTCTGGGACATTGACATAAGATGGGACACAGATGTAAGAAGGGACTCTGATGTGTTTATATGGGGAATGCTGGGGCTTTGATGTAAGAGAGGACTCTGATGTGAATGTGGCACTCATCCTGACTGCTGCACTCCATATGTTGTTTTGTTTTTTACTTGCTTCTGACCCCTATTCTCTATATATTATGTGGTGCATAGACCTAATCAAGGTGTTAATTGTCTCAACAGTTGCTGATTTTAATGAAGTTCCTCTTTAAGGTCAGGTCAGTAAGGCAGCCTATATACAGTATTAGTAAATGTTTCCGTTCAACCAGTAAAGAGCCAATTCCCCCCTCCACACATTCGAGGTGAATGGGGGAATCACTCCCACTGAAGTATTGTGTTCTGACAGTAGGGAGACTTCGCTGCCATCAGAATACACTGATCACTGCTGACAGCCAGCACTGATTGAGCAGAAATTTTCCTAGAGGGTGGTTGTGCAGAAGTTGATCAGTAGATCAACTTCTGTACAGCCAGCCTGCCCATACATGGATCAAAATTCACCCAGTGCCTAAGACAAAAATATTTTTTTGTGTGCGCATAAAAACATAGTAATATGAATAGAAATGTTTAATAAAAAAATGATTCCTTGTCCTGTGGTTTATTTGTGTCTGTGAGACTGTCAGTTGTGGCACAGTAATTAGTATTTTGTTGGTACAAGGACTTTGGTATGTGTGCATTGTATACAGCAGGTGCAGGTTCAGGTTCTGTTCAATCCCCCTTTATGACCCCCCTACTGGCCAGCCACACAACTTTCCTGTTCTGCCCAAGGGTGCTCCATATTTTTTTGTAATTGTGTCTAGCACTTTTAATTGTAAAGCCAGGCAGGTTCTACGTATTGTTAACATTGTCAATGTTTACATATTGTTCATACTGTTTAAAAGCTAAGTCTTCCTTAAGGAACATAATATATGTCCTCTGCCCTACTGACCCTTGTACAATCCCCTGTTGACTGCCCATCCTCTGCCCTGCTTACCCTTGTTCTCAACCCTGCTGATCCCTGCCCTCTGCCCTACTGACCCCTGTACACTCACCTGCTGATTTCTCATCTTCTGCCCTGCTGCTCCCTGTCCTCTGCCCTACTGACCCCTGTACACTTACCTGCTAATCTCTCATCCTCTGCCCTGCTGCTCCCTGTCCTCTGCCCTACTGATTCCTGTTTCTGTACACTGCCTTGCTGAACTCCCATCCTCTGCCCCCTAACTTTTTTTACTGCACCCTCACATCAGGCTGGCTAAATCTGACCCTGATATGTCCTTTTTCTATCTGGCTATGATCAGGGCAGTAAGTCTGCCCCTACTGTGCCGATTAAATCCAGATGCAACGGAAGTCTCAGGACTGGGTATGAATTTGTGTACCTGCACAATGTTAAAAAAAGGACAAGCTTTAAAAATGTTATCAAGTTAAATGATTTAAACTTTGTGGGTACCAGTTAAAAGATACCGTACAAGTAAGATTATGAGCTATGTCCTTACCCTTAACTTATTAGTAACAACAGTGAGATGGCATTACTGCAGGTATTATCTGCTTCAAAGTTTAATGAGTGCACAAACCACAACTAAACACTGATGATGGCAGCCCTTGCAAACCTACAGTACCTCTTACCTTCTCTTGTCAGATATATGGAGTAAGAATTGTGCTGCATCCCAGCAACCTTGAAATCATAGCACTCACAGCCCCCTACCTAAAGGGTAACCAACATTTGCATATATGGAGCCATTTCACATGATGGGTGAAACTGGTCAGGTTGTTGCATATTTAACTTTTGATTTTGTAATAATAATATGCAGTATGAATGTATAGATATATTTATTTGACATTTTATATATATAGTGTACAGTATATGGGTAATGGACATGGACACATTTCAGTTTGTGTTGGTGTTTAATGGAGCCACATCTCAGGGCCTTGCAATTGTTCTGCTGGGCTGACTAAACTTATTTGCAGTGGATGTAATCTTTAGGCTTTGAGGTCTATGTGTAAGTCATGTATTTGTAAGCTGACCAAAAGAGTCTTTGGGTGTCCTACACTATATGGCCAAACTTATTTAAAAAATAATATCCTTACATGTTAAAGGACCATGCTTAAATAGCGATAGAAGTGCCATCGCTCTTTGTTCTCTGACCAGTGGCAACCAGTGCACCATATTTACAACCGTGAACCATTGCCACAGTCAGGGGTGTTGTTAGGTGGGAAAAAGACCAGGGGCTTCAGCCCGAAGTCCAAGCCCGGGCTGGGCATTGTGCGTGGGGGGGGGTAGGCTCACCTGCCCGTTGCTGCCTGTCTCACCAATGCCCATCAATGCTCACCATTAAGCTGGCCTACCTGACACATACACTGACCTACCGTCCCCCCCATGCTTGCTTACTCTTACTTAAATACCAGATTATGCCACCCAAACCCGCATTACGCATTTTGCTGCGATTTTAGCGCAATCTGGAATTGATAACAGTAAAGCAAAGTGTGAATGCAGCCTTAGTGTGTCACTGATAGAATCACCAGGTGAAAATAAAACACACTCTGGGTACGGCCGTCACCATATCAACTACCCATATTTGTCTATCCCTATGGACTATCCCATAACTTTGAAGCACTCGATTGTGTAAGTTTTTACCCCCACAACAGTGCCAGTGGACTTGTTTTTGCTTTTGAAAATAAAAGCCAACTAATGGTAGAAAAAAAAAAGAAATGCAGCCACCACATATGACGACAGATGAGCTGAAATATTGTTCTTTTGTTTAGATACGCTTTTAGCTTCAGGAACGATAAACAATAGCTCATACCAATGGAGAGTTACAAAGAGCGAGAGTGAGAAAGCTGCCAGCATATCATTTAAAAAGCAGGAATAGTCATGAAATATAAGAGCACTAAAACTTTTAACTCATTTCCGTTAAAGGTAACAGAGGCAAGCAATATCGTGGAACACAGCAGTGCAGGAAACCATGGCCTGGAGCATAAGCAAAAGCACATTCAAACAACTAAGACTACATAAACTGAGTGCTATGTACACAGATCTGCACTTCGGATATGTTAGCTTTGTTTTTAGCAATTACTTTGTCATTCAGTGAGGAAGTGAAAAGGATTCAGGCTTCTTTATCCACTACATGTATGGTACTTGACCTTGGTTACAGCCTGTAACCAAGAGCAGGAGCAATCTGCCAGCTCAGCCTTACCTGTGCACCCATGCAGCCTGATCAGGTAGCAGTGCCAGGATAGGAGAGCTCAGAGCTGCCTGCTGGTTTACACAGAGGGGGGATCTCCTGCTCACCCGGTGTGGCCGCAGTGTCACTTCCACCTCCTGGACCCGGCTCCTATGATGGATGCCACAAGTCCCGGCATTGGGCCAGTGTGACGTCCATCATAGGAGCCGGGTCCAGGAGACGGGACTTATGTCACTCGGCCGCGCTTGAAATCGGATCGATCTACCACTGGCTGCGCTCGCTGAGTGAGTCACAGACAGTCAGTGACACAGTACAGCAGTCAGAGTTTTGTATACGGCAGCTCGCCGGGCTCTGGGCCAATAATACAGTTATGCACGCCTGAGACCCGCGGCTTTTTGGGGGCCCACTCAGGGCTCCAGACCCCCTCAGCCCCCCCCCCCCCGACACCAATGGCCACAGTCCCAGACCATTTGTTTCATTTCAGTTTTTTGTTTTATTGAAGTGTAACTAAAGGCAACACTTTTTTATGGATAGAGTGGATTTGGATTAGAACACCTGTCAGATTTTATTGCTGTCTGTGTCCCTGTTAAGGCCCGTACACATGATCAAAAAAAAATATGAAAAATACAGCTTTTGAATCGATCATACGATAATCTAATTGTTAGTACATAACTTTCGAGAGAGGATCAGAACAGTTCATCCGATATTATCCAATGGGACAAGCAGAAAAATATTTCTCATATGATGCCAGATTGTACGATTTTCATGTAATCAGTATAGTTGTCGGTCGAAAAATACAATACAGATACACTACAACACATTACATCACTTCCGAATTTTTATTCTATCATACGGGAATTTTCGTCACTTTAGTAAATGCTTAATTTTTTTTTATGAGACTAGCATGCAAAAAAACGATTGATCGTTCTCATCGTGTGTACCAGGCATTAGGAGGACTCACCCTCTCTATTTGTCCTGTTTACCATTATCATTGAAGGTGAAAGTAAAAGAAAATCCCAAATTTTGGACTGTCCCCAGAAAAGTAATAGAGGGAAAATCGTCTAATGAGGACACTAGTTCTGGTGACTTGGGGGTCCCCAAGAGATTCCCTTAATTTGCAGGGATTTCTTATCATATACAGAGATATAAAATGAGATGTTATCTGTGGAGAAAAATATTAGCACAGTATGGCATACCTTCAACATTTCTACTGTTCAACAAATAGGCACACGTTCGCTGGTAAATAGAAATGTGCTAAAACTACTTCATTATAACACCCAAATCCAGGTTTTCCCACCCCATACCTGCTCTTTCCTACCTCCCATAAGCCTCCATCCTTGTCCTTTTCATTAAAAAATATACAGTTTACATTCCTTAAATGCTAAGTGTCCTCTGGCTGGGGTGGGGTCCTTTCTTTCCTTGCCTTGGTTCAGCAGTGAGCAGTCCTTACTGCTGCACAGAATGGCACTCATAAAGTGATGTGTTAGCAGCATTCAGTCCTACAGGACACAGAGCCCAGACTGCATGATGACGCACGCCCAGAACATCCTGAGTTTTGAGGAGGAAGGTTAAATGACACTGGGCACCATCCAGCATGATAGAAAATTGCTGCTGGATAATGGAGAGTGCCTGTGGGGGACAGCAGCGGTGAGTATTGCAGCAAAAAACCAAGGGTCACTGTGCTGCAGCGAGAAAGCTGCTTTAACCACTTAAACCCCCTTCCTAACCAGACCAATTTTCAGCTTTCAGTGCTCTCACATTTTGAATTACAATTACTCATTCAAGGAACACTGTACCCATATGGAATTTTTGTCCTTTTTTTTACACAAATAGAGCTTTCTTTTGGTGGTATTTAATCACCGCTGGGTTTTTTTTTGTTTTTGCACTATAAATGAAAAAAAAATGCATTTTTCTTCGTTTCTGTTATAAATTTTGCAAATTAGTAATTTTTCTTCATAAATTTTGGCCAAAATGTATACTGCTACATATCTTTGGTAAAAATAACCCAAATTGGTGGATATTATTTGGTCTGTGTGAAAGTTATATAGTCTACAATCTATGGTGCCTGTTCTGTTACATGATTTGCATGTAACATAAATATGCAGCTATAGTAATGTTTTTATAGTTGGTTATTACAATGCCATCTTGTGGTTCTTTTGGATATTACACCTTTCTATTGTATTTTCTAAGTGTGTACCTCCCATCCTCTGTGAGCTAATTTCCTCTTCCTAGTTCACTCTACGCTGTAACTTCCTGTTCCTGGTGCACTCTGCTATTCTAGTTCCTCTTCCTGTGTCCTCTCTCTCATGAGGTAAAGAATATGGCCACATGCTAGAAGGCCTCTCTCAATCTACTCGCATCCTAGGACACATTACTATGTTTTGACCTGCAGTTACCATCTTTCGACCATCTGTCACATTTGTTGTATGCTGTACCTGCTATTCCAATGAATAAATGCTCATGGAAGAAATCGGTAATTGGTGAGTCACTATCTGATAAGAACTGTCTGCGGTGATCATATCTGCTTATACAGGCCAGGCATAGAGGTCTCAACAAGGGATAAGTTGCCATTACAACAGTTAGGAGTCAGAATAGTGCCATTCATTGAAAATTGATCACACCTGATGTACTGACAGCCTATCTCAGTTCTCGAGACCCTAACAAGCCAGAAAAGTACAAATACCCCCCAAATTACCCCTTTTTTAAAAGTAGACAGTCCAAACTATTTAGTAAGGGGCATGGTGAGTTTTTTGAAGTGGTAAATTTTTCCCACAATTCTTTGCAAAATAAAGATTTTTTTTTTTACAAAATTGTCATATTGACGTGTTATTACTCACACACAGCATATGCATACCACAAATTACACCCCAAAACACATTCTACTACTTCTCCTGAGTATAACCATACCACATGTTTGAGACTTTTACACAGCCTGGCCACATACAGAGGTCCAACATGTAGGGAGCACATCGGGTGTCCTAGGAGCATAAATTACACATCTCATTTTTTGACTACCTCTTGCAAGTTTGAAGGTCCTATAGCACCAGGACAATATAAACGCCCAAAAAATGACCCCGTTTTGGAAAGTAAACACCCTAACGTATATGCTATGAGGCATTATGAGTCTTTTAAACATGTAATTTTTTCCACAAGTTTTTGGAAAATGTGGAAAGAAAATGAAAACACATTTATTTTTTTACACAAAGTTGTCGATTTATACAATATTTCCAACACACAGCATGTACATAGCAAAAATTACACCCCAAAATATATTCTGCTACTCTTCCTGAGTATGGCTATACCACATGTGTGACACTTTTACACAGCCTGGCCACATACAGAGGCCCAACATGCAGGGAGCACCATCAGGTGTTCTAGGGGCATAAATTACACATATCTTTTGACTACTTATTACACTTTTGTGAGGCACTGTAGTGGCACTAATGGGCACTGTAGTGGCATGGATGTGTCACGGATGGGGATGCCTGGGCACAGATAGGGATGGCTGAGCATGGATGGGGATGGCTGAGCATGGATGGGAGTGATTGAGCATAAATGGAGATGACCAAAGAATGGATGGGGATGGCTGAGCATGGATGGGGATTGCTGAGCATGGATGAGAATGACTGAGCATGGATGGGGATGACTGAGCAAGGATGAGGATGACTGAGCAAGGATGGGGATGACTGAGCATGGATGGGGATGACTGAGCATGGATGGGATGACTGGGCATGGATAAGGATGACTGAGTACGGATGGGGTTGCCTGAGCATGAATGGGAATGGCTGAGCATAGATGAGGATGACTGAGCATGAATGGATGGGTGAGCACAGATGGATGGGGATGACTGAGCATGTATGGAGATGACTGAGCATGGATGGGGATGACTGAGCACGGATGGGGATGGCTGAGCATGGATGGGGATGACTGAGTATGGATGGGGATGCCTGAGCACGGATGGGGACGGCTGAGCATAGATGAGGATGACTGAGCATGGATGAATGGGTGAGCGCAGATGGATGGGGATGACTGAGCATGGATGGGATGGCTGAGTATGGACGGGATGTCTGAGCACGGTTGGGGGTGACTGAGCATGGATGGGGATGTCTGAGCATGGATGGGGATGACTGAGCATGGATGAAGATGACTCAGCACGGATGGGGATGACTGAGCATGGATGGGGATCACTGAGCATGGATGGGATGGCTGATCATGGATGGATGGGTGAGCACGGATGAGGATGACTGAGCACAGATGGATGAGTGAACACGGATGGATGGGGGAGCATTGCTGGATGGGTGAGCATGGCTGGATGGGTGAGCATGGCTGAATGGAAAGATGGGGTGAGTGCAGGCTGGCACATAGCAGCGCTGTGGGCGCTACAGATCCTGCCCACAATGCTGCTGCACGTGATCTCTTGCCCCTCCTCTCACACTGCACCGATCGGTGCGGAGAGATAAATCGGATATCCCCCGGCTTGTTTACATCTGACGGCTCCATCATTTGATGGCATGATCATGTGTTAAAGGGCCACTGTGAGCGGCCATTTACCGCGATCCGTGATGCGTCGGATACTCCCGGGTGCGAGCTCCAGGGGGCGCGCGGGAGCACGATTCTGGGAGGACGTTATAGTATGCCCTCCCAGAACAATGAGTCTACCCTAGGGCCGTTATTTTACATTGAGTGGACGGCAAGTGGTTAAAGACCTTTTTCTTTTTTTTAAAGGAAAACAGGCTATATACTAGAAATGATTCCCAGTTTGGATATTACTATAGCGGGGTTCCGCTCTGTTGCCCACGGATCCCGCACTTCCCGCCATTCCAGCCGGAGGCCGCTGGATTTAACATTTATACAGCCTGAGAGAGGAAAACGTGCCTCCCTCTTGTTGTTTCTGTGTGCAGAGCAGGACACACACACAGGGATCAGGTTACACTGCTTCTCTCCTGCATTCCTATGGGCATGAGGAAGAAAGCCAATAGAATGAGCAGTTACAGAAGCCAATCAGAAGGACTTTAACAAGCTGCAGGAAGTAGCTGCAAAGGACTCTGGAAAATTAAGTTCCAGGACAGGGCGACCCCATAGCCTTGTACAGTGATAGGAACTACCAAGACCAGGATTCTCTATGGGGAGGAAATGAGAGACTCCATATTTATTCCCTGAGGAGAATTCAGTCAGAATGTGGCAGAGGAAGAGAACAGATCTAAGAGAGGGGCACTGCTTCTTAGGTCTTTTCACCACATAATCTTAGGCCTCTGGGACCAGTCGGAACATCCAGCCTAAGAGAGTGGGATCCCAGGTGCATATCCAGGTGAAGCATTCTAGTGCAAGGTGACCAGTCCGGCTACCAAGAAACCCTGCCTGTCCCAGGAAGTTTGTTTGGGCCTTGATCGCAGGATTGGATGAGAGGGCTCTTGCCCATTTGCAGGAAACAGGGACAGACGGAGTTACATTGGGCACTGTATACAGACATCATTGCTTGTAGTCATCTTGCTGACACTGTAGTGCCTCAGAACATAAGGCCATTTAGATAAAAAGACACTGTATACATATGCCATTGTCCTTTCACCCTGTTGAGGAAAATCTTGTCTTCTTCACATATTGATCTGGGCCAGTTATGTTATTTGGGCCTGCTATCCAGGAATTTAAGTGCACCAACGAGAGTGGCTAGCTGAAGATGTCAAGACTTATTTAACTTCAAAGGGACTGAAGTTACTATTGCCATACAGCCTCAGACATACAGTCAGGTCCATAAATATTGGGACATCAACACAATTGTAATCGTTTTGGCTCTATACACCACCATACTGGATTTGAAATGAAACAAACAAGATGTGCTTTAACTGCAGAGTTTCAGCTTTAATTTGAGGGTATTTACATCCAAATCAGGTGAACAGTGTAAGAATTACAACAGTTTGTATACGTGCCTCCCACTTTTTAAGGGACCAAAAGTAATGGGACAATTGGCTGCTCAGCTGTTCCATGGCCAGGTGTGTGTTATTCCCTCATTTTTCCATTTACAAGGAGCAGATAAAAGGTCAAGAGTTTGTTTCAAGTGTGCTATTTGCATTTGGAATATGTTGCTGTCAACTGTCAATATGAGATACAACGAGCTGTCACTATTAGTGAAGCAAGCCATCATTAGGCTGAAAAAACAATACAAACCCATCAGAGAGATAGCAAAAACATTAGGTGTGGCCAAATCAACTGTTTGGAACATCCTTAAAAAGAAAGAATGCACCGGTGAGCTCAGCAACACCAAAAGACCCGGAAGACCATGGAAAATAACAAGTGGATGACCGAAGAATTCTTTCCCTGGTGAAGAAAACACCCTTCACAACAGTTGGCCAGATCAAGAACACTCTCCAGGAGGTAGGTGTATATGTGTCAAAGTCAACAATCAAGAGAAGACTTCACCAGAGTGAATACAGAGGGTTCACCACAAGATGTAAACCATTGGTGAGCCTCAAAAACAGGAAGGTCAGATTAGAGTCTGACCAAACAACATCTAAAAAAGCCTTTACAGTTCTGGAACAATCCTATGGACAGATGAGACCAAGATCAACTTGTACCAGAGTGATGGGAAGAGAAGAGTATGGAGAAGGAAAGGAACTGCTCATGATCCAAAGCATACCAGATACCACCATATCAGTGAAGCATGGTGGTGGTAGTGTCATGGCGTGGGCATGTATGGCTGCCAATGGAACTGGTTCTCTTGTATTTATTGATGATGTGACTGCTGACAAAAGCAGCAGGATGAATTCTGAAGTGTTTCGGGCAATATTATCTGCTCATATTCAGCCAAATGCTTCAGGACTCATTGGACGGCGCTTCACAGTGCAGATGGACAATGACCCGAAGCATACTGCGAAAGCAACCAAAGAGTTTTTTAAGGGAAATAAGTGGAATGTTATGCAATGGCCAAGTCAATCACCTGACCTGAATCTGATTGAGCATGCATTTCACTTGCTGAAGACAAAACTGAAGGGAAAATGCCCCAAGAACAAGAAGGAACTGAAGACAGTTGCAGTAGAAGCCTGGCAGAGCATCACCAAGAATGAAACCCAGCGTCTGGTGATGTCTATTCGTTCCAGACTTCAGGCTGTAATTGACTGCAAAGGATTTGCAACCAAGTATTAAAAAGTGAAAGTTTGATTTATGATTGTTAATCTGTCCCATTGGACTTTTGGTCCCTTAAAAAGTGGGAGGCACATATACAAACTGTTGTAATTCCTACACCGTTCACCTGATTTGGATGTAAATACCCTCAAATTAAAGCTGAAAGTCTGCAGTTAAAGTACATCTTGTTTGTTTCATTCCAAATACATTGTAGTTAAAGTACATCTTGTTAGTTTCATTTCAAATCCATTGTAGTGGTGTATAGAGCCAAAAAAAATTAGAATTGTGTCGATCTCCCAATATTTATGGACCTGACTGTACATATCCAGGGCTCTGTATATGTAGTGGGTGTGTGGGACAGCTTATCTGGGAAGCTAAGATATTGACTGTTGATTTAAATATAGTGTTGGTTATTGGACCTGTGGTACCAGGAGACAGAAGAGAGAGATCTGACATAGAGAGTGTCAGTCTTCTGCTCTCCTCCAGTCTGAACTCATAGAGCCTAACTTGAGTAAGGCCACTTTCACACTGGGGCGTTTTTCAGGAAGTTTTGTGCTAACAATAGCGTCTATAAAGCGCCTGAAAAACACCCCCCCCTCCACCCTAGTGTGAAAGCCCGACTACTTTCACAGTGGGGCGGTGCGCTTGCAGGACGTCACAAAAAGTCCTGCAAGCAGCTTCTTTGGGGCGGTCTGGTGAGCGGTGTATGCACCATCCCTGCCATTGAAATCAATGGCCAGCACTCCCGAAGTGGCTGCACACCACCTCGGAAGTGCGGCACACTGGCTTTTTTAACCCCTTTTTAATCCCTTGTGGGGGGTTAAAAGAACCCTACTGCTGCCCGAATAGGGCCGCAAAAGTGTCGCTATAACAGTAGTAAAGTGCCACTGAAACTAGCGGCGCTTTACCCCCCACCCCATTGTGAAAGCAGGCTAAGTGTAAACAATCTGGTACAGATTACCATTTTGTGATTTTTATTGTTATTGAAGTGATTGCTCTGCTCTTGGGGTTTTCAAAAGTTCTGAACCCCTGAAAGCAGCCTGAATGTACTATTGAGCTTTATTGCTCAAAAACTCAGCTAATGTTCTTCTATCGCATTCTTGGAACATATTGCCAATGTTTGTTGCCCATCCACAGAAATTGTACAGTAAAGACAATTTCTGTTTTTTATAATAACATGTGAGTTTCTCATTGATCCTTCCACTCACACTATTACCATAAGTGCCAGAAGGGCTGAGACAGTTCTTTAGGGTTGAGAGGCAGAGTGTGGGACTAAACAAACTTAACCACTTCCCGCCCGTCCTGTAGCAAAAAGAAGGCC
>BLSH010119132.1:217552-254955 GCA_018402905.1 Glandirana rugosa
ATCTAATCCACTCCCCTACTCCTGACCTAGCGAGGCAAGGAGTCGGCTTGCCGCGTCGTCCCTCGGAACAGTGTGACACTTTCACTTTCGTCACACACGACACGAGAAACAGAGGGGGATGTCACGTCATGAGCCGTCCTTCTCTCTTCCTCACTTTCACAGTGTGACAAGGCTCCCTGCTGCGCCGTTCGGCTGAGGAACGGAGCGATCCAGTCCTCATCCCCTCACCTAATCTAGGCATACAGGGGGCCCTTATGGGCCCCCCCAGCATGGGGCCTGGTCGCCATGGCGACTCCTGCGACCCCTATCCACCCGCCCCTGCATACAGTATCTCACAAAAGTGCACTCCTCACATTTTTGTAAATATTTTATTATATCTTTTCATGTGACAACACTGAAGAAATGACACTTTGTTACATGGTTAAGTAGTGAGTGTGCAGCTTGTATCACAGTGCAAATTTGCTGCCCCCCCCCCCAAATAACTCAACACACAGCCATTAATGTCTAAACCGCTGACAACAAAAGTGAGTACACCCCTAAGTGAAAATGTTCAAATTGGGCCCAAAGTGTCAATATTTTGTGTGGCCACCATGATTTTTCAGCGCTGCCTTAACCCTCTTGGGCCTGGAGTTCACCAGAGCTTCACAGGTTGCTACTGGAGTCCTCTTCCACTCCTCCATGACAACATGAAAGAACTGGTGGATGTTAGAGACCTTGTGCTCCTCCACCTTCCATTTGAGGATGTCCCACAGCTGTTCAATAGGGTTTAGGTCTGGAGACATGCTTGGCCAATCCAACACCTTTATCCTCAACTTCTTTAGCAAGGCAGTGGTCATCTTGGAGGTGTGTTTAGGGTCATTATCATGTTGGAATACTGCTCTGTGGCCCAGTCTCTGTAGGGAGGGGATCATGCTCTGCTTCAGTATGTCACAGTACATGTTGGCATTCATGGTTCCCTCAATGAACTGGAGCTCCCGATTGCCAGCAGCACTCATGCAGCTCCAAACCATGACACACTTGTCTTTGTATTCCTCACCTGGTTGCTGCCACACACACTTAACACAATCTGAAGCCAATAAAGTTTATCTTGGGCTCATCAGACCACAGTATACAGTTACAGTAATCCACATCTTTAGCCTGCTTGTCTTCAGCAAACTGTTTGCAGGATTTCTTGTGCATCATCTTTAAAAGAGGATTCGTTTTGGGATGACAGCCATGCAGACCAAAAAACAATGAAATGTAAAAAAAAACAAGAGCCGGTTTTTGACCTTTGTTGCAAAATAGCTCTGAGCTGTCTTCTCCTGCCCCCATCTATGCCGGTGCTGTCTCTCCCGCCACCATCTTCTCCTGCCACTGTCTCTCCCGCCGCCATCTTCTCCTGCCGCTGTCTTCTCCTGCTGCTGCATTCTTCTTTGCCGTCGGTTACCTGTTTGAAAAAAAAAAACACAAGGGGCAAGCTCTCCAGGTGACATCATAGGATAGCCACGCCCCATGGCTATATAAGGGATGCCAGACAGTGGGCGACAACACAACGGAGAAAGACAGCCACAGAAGAAGAGCTGCTTTTTTTTTCATTTATCAGGTAACCGACGGTGAGGAAGAACACAGCAGCGGGAGAAGACGGTGGTGGGAGAAGACGGCAGCAGGAGAAGACAGCAACAGAAAAAGACAATGGCAGAAGACAGTTCAGAGCTATTTTTCAATAAAGGATTTGTCAAAAAACAGCTCCAGTTTTCTTTTTACAATTCACTGTTTTTTGGGGTAAATGGGTAGGGGTATGATGTACTCAATACCCATTCACATAGGGGGTGGGGTGGGATCTGGGGGCCCCCTGCCCACAGACCCCGACAACCACCAGCCAGGGTTGTCAGGAAGAGGCCCTTGTCCCCATCAACATGAGGACAAGGTGCTTTGGAATGGGGGGGCGCAGAGCCCCCCTGTCCCAAAGCACCCACCCCCCCATGTTGAGGGCATGTGGCCTGGTATAGTTCACGAGGGGGGGGTGGTCGCTCGTCCCCTCCCTTTCCTGACCTCCAGGCTGCATGCTCGAAAAAGTTTCTGGTATGGATTTTGGGGGGGACCCCACGCCATTTTTAAAAATAAATTTTGGTATGGGGAGTCCCCTCCGAATCCATACTAGGCCCAAGGGACTGGTATGGGCCTGGGGGGGACCTCACGCCATTTTTTTTCCGGCAATTTGTTTTTTACATTCAGCTTTCAGTGGGGAACTCCACTGACAGCTGATGACTCATCGGTTGTTAACCACTTCAATACAGGGCACTTATACACCCATCCTGCCCTGAAAAATTTTCAGCTTTCAGTGCTCTCACATTTTGAATGCCAATTACTCAGTCATGCAACACTGTACCCAAACACATTTTTATCATTTTTTTTTCACACAAATAGAGGTTTCTTTTGGTGGTATTTAATCACATCTGGGTTTTTTTTTTTTTTTTTGGACATAAGTGAAAAAACAAAAATTTTGAAAAAAAAAACACTTTTTTTAGTTTCTATGATAAAATTTTGCAAATAAGTAATTTTTGTTCATAAATTTGGGCCAACATTTATACTGCTACATATCTTTGGTAAAAATAACCTAAATCAGTGTATATTGTTTTGTTTGTGTGAAAGTTATAGAGTCTACAAGCTATGGTGCCAATCATTGAAAATTGATCACGCCTGATGCACTGACGGCCTATCTCATTTCTTGAGGCCCTGAAATACCCCCCAAATGACACTGTTTTGTAAAGTAGATAGTCCAAGGTATTTAGTAAGAGGCATGGCGAGTTTTTTGAAGTTGTAATTTTTTCCCACAATACTTTGTGAAAATTAAGTAATTATTTTTATTTTATTTTTTTTTTTTACACAAAATTGTCATAACAAGTTATTTCTCAGACACAGCATATGCATACTTCCAATTACACCCCAAAATACATTCTGATACTCCTCCCGAGTATAGTGATACCACATGTGTGCGACTTTTTCACAGCCTGGCCACATAGAGAGGTCCAACATGCAGGGAGCACCGTCAGGCATTCTATGAGCATAATTTACATATCTAATTTCCTAACGACCTATTACACTTTTGAAGACTCTGGAGCACCAGGACAATGGGACTACCCACAAAATTACTCCATTTTGGAAAGCAAATACCCCAACGTATATTCCAGTGGTTCTCAACCCTGTCCTTAAGTACCCCCAACAGGCCATGTTTGCAGGCTTTCCTTAATCTTGCACAGGTGCTTTAAATCAGAGTCAATTGCTTGGTATTTTGGACAGCTATTTTATCTAAGAGAAATTCATAAAACATGGCCTGTTGAGGGTACTTCAGGACAGGGCTGAGAACCACTAATATATTCTATGAGGCATTATGAGTCTTGTGAACAGTTCATTTTTTTCCACAGGTCTTCAAAAAACGTGGAAAGAAAATGAAAACTTTTATTCTTACACAAAGTGGTCAATTTATAAGATATTTCAAACACATAGCATGCACACAGCAAAAATTACACCCCAAAATACATTCTGCTACTCGTCCCGAGTATGGTGATACCACATGTGTGAGACTTTTACACAGCCTGTCCACATAGAAAGGTCCAACATGCAGGGAGCACCATCAGGTGTTCTAGGAGCATAAAGTACACATAAAATTTCCTCACGACCTATTACACTTTTGAAGACCCTGGAGCACCAGGACAGTGGAATTACCCACAAAATGACCCCATTTTGGAAAGCAAACACCCCAATGTATATTCTATGAGGCATTATGAGTCTTTTGAATGGTTTATTTTTTTCCACAAGTCTTCGAAAAATGTGGATAGAAAATGAAAACTTTGTAATTTTTACACAGTGTGGTCAATTTATAATTTATATAATTTATATATTTCTAACACATAGCATGTACATAGCAAAAATTACACCACAAAATGCATTCTGATACTCATCCCGAGTATGGCGATACCACACGTGTGAGACGTTTACACAGCCAGGCCACATACAGAGGCCAACATGCAGGGAGCACTGTCAGGCGTTTTAAGAGCATAAATTATACATCTAATTTCATTCCTACCTATCACACTTGTTAAGGTCATGGAGCACCAGGACAATGGAATTACCCATAAAATAACCCCATTTTGGAAAGCAAACACCCCAATGTATATTTTATGAGGCATGGGCTTGGGATAGATACTCGGGTACTCAGATGGGCTGAAGATAGGTACTTGGGTAATCTGATGGGCTGGTGTCAGGTACAAGGGTACTCTGATGGGCTGCAGATAGGTACTCGGGTACTCAGATGGGCTGGTGACAGGTACTCAGGTATTTAGATGGGCTAGTGACAGGTACTCGGGTACTTAGATGGGCTGATGACAGGTGCTCAGGTACTCATATGGGCTGGTGACAGGTACTTGGGTACTCAGATGGGCTTTTGACAGGTACTCAGGTACTCTGATGGGCTGGTGACAGGTGCTTGGGTACTCTGATGGGCTGGTGACAGGTGCTTGGGCATTCTGATGGGCTGGTGACAGGTACTTGAGCACTCTGATGGGCTGGTGACAGGTACTCGGGTACTCTGATGGGCTGGTAACAGGTACTCGGGTACTCTAATGGGCTGGTGACAGGTACTCGGGTACTTTGATGGGTTGGTGACAGATACTCGGGTACTCTGATGGGCTGATGATAGGTACTTGGGTACTCAGATGGGCTAGTGGCAGGTACTCAGGTACTCAGATGGGCTGGTAACGGATACTCAGATGGGCTGTTGACAGGTACTCGGGTACTCAGATGGGCTGGTGACAGGTACTCAGGTACTCTGATGGGCTGGTGACAGGTACTCGGGTACTCAGATGGGCTGGTGACAGGTACTTGGGTACTTTGATGGGCTGGTGATATGTACTCATGTACTCAGATGGGCTGGTGACAGGTACTCTGGTACTCTGATGGGCTGGTGACAGGTACTCGGGTACTCAGATGGGCTGGTGACAGGTACTCGGGTATTCTGATGGGCTGGTGACAAGTACTCGGGTACTCAGATGAACTGGTGACAGGTACTCGGGCACTCAGATGGACTGGTGACAGGTACACGGGTACTCAGATGGGCTGGTGACATGTACTCGGGTACTCAGATGGATTGGTGACAGGTACTCAGATACCCAGATGAGCTGGTGACAGGTACTCAGATAATCAGATGGGCTGGTGACAGGTACTCGGGTACTCTGATGGGCTGGTGACAGGTACTCGGGTACACCGATGGCCTGGTGACAGACACTCGGGTACTCTGATGGGCTGATGACAGGTACTTGGGTACTCAGATGGGCTGGTGACAGGTACTCGGGTATTCTGATGGGCTGGTGACAAGTACTCAGGTACTCAGATGAACTGGTGACAGGTACTCGGGCACTCAGATGGACTGGTGACAGGTACTCAGATAATCAGATGGGCTGGTGACAGGCACTCAGATGGGCTGGGGACAGGTACTTTGATGGGCTGGTGGCATGTACTCTTTATTACTGGGGGAGCAATCAGTGTGCTTGGTGTATACTGTAAGTGGTAACAAGCTGTTACCGCAATCTCCTTCTCACATATGATCGGTGTGTGAGGAGGAGGACCCGGTAACAGCTTGTTACCATGGTTTGTTGACATTCTGTGACCGGCTGCCAATTTCATGGATCGGGAATAAGCTGTGTCAGGAAGACGAGCCTCGTCCCCGATCTCCATTCTGCAGGCCCCTAGGGGCACGCACGAGCTCCGTGCACGAGGACAACACATGTGACTGGCTGTGATTGGACACAGCCGGTCACGTAGTAAAGAGTAATTTTATATTGGCTCTTTACACTGATCGTGGATGGGCTGTGTCCAAGGAACACGCCTTATCCCTGATCGCCGGGCTGCGGCCCACAGGAGTGGTGAGAACAGGAGGATGTCACCTGACCTCCACCCAGGATGGGAGATGCACCTTGCCGGCATCATTTTACAATGGCCCAGTAAGGAAGTGCTTATTGCTTAGCAACTAGTTATATACTGTAAAAATAAAAAGGGCCAAGCTTACATCTTAATCAGCAGCATATGCTGATAGCATAATAGCCAATGCCACATGAGCATCGTTGTTACCATAATATTAATGCCTCAAATGCAAAACATTATTGTATAAAATTAAAAGAATCAAACATTAGTCATTGTATTTTCTAGGTATGATTGGGGTGTGCCCTGCTACATTCAAAGGTTCAAGTCATGGGTTCGAATCCCATCAGTATCACCTACTGAAAACTTGCATTGTACTCAGCAGCATATGCTGAAAATAGGCTAACGCCAATTAGCCAATGCACATTAGTTTGGTTGGTTCGATAATATTAACTCTTCAAATGCATGCAATGGTATGTAAGTATTCTATAATATTATGGTTTTGAATTCCAAAAATCACACCATTGTTAACATATAATGGGGTCATGTTTTTCCGGTAATTGTGTTGTGACACCGGTGTCTGGTGGAGGGATTCGTCACTGAGATCCTGGGATGGTCTCAATAGACTATGAATGAGTTGTGACATTGCTCATCCCATATACACATCACTTCACCCTTATTGAGCACATGGCACTCTATGAACTTTATGAACTTTGCCCATTTTAGTTATTTTATCCTATATTGGTGAACATTGGTTTCAGATTACACCACATTTTTTATAGGAAGTGTACTATTATAAGAAGCGATAGTCTGTTTCATTGTATGTTAATGTATATGTTGCATTTTCATGTGATTTTATTTTATGAGCGCGGTTAACATATCCATACTGTCTCACAAGAATTTTCTTTTGCATCTGCAGCTCATAGTTCTAATTGTAACCATAGCGCAGGTAAAAATTGGGTGCTGAGTTTCAGTTCCCAGTTTGGTTTTATTTCATAGTTAACGTGCAGGGTGTAAATTTACTTTTCTTTGGGTTAACTTACTTGTGCACTGGAAAAATCAACACAGCTACCTTAGGTGGGTGGTAAGTTGGCTGGGATTTGACCTCCTAACCTGAGTGCTTTGTAGACATCAGTGCATACTACCAAGCCATTGTGCTAAGTACACTGAGACCTGCATAATAGTGTAGTGTAGTGGTTACAATTACTGACACCCAGCTATTAAAAAATCCAGACAAAAAATGGATTGCACCCCCCCAGTCCATACCAGGCCCTTCGGGTCTGGTCTGGATTTTAAGGGGAACCCCAAGCCCCCCCACCCCAAAGCACCTTGTCCCCATGTTAATGGGGACAAGGGCCTCTTCCCAACAACCCTGGCCTGTGGTTGTCGGGGTCTGCGGGCAGGGGGCTTATTGAAATCTGGAAGCCCCCTTTAACAAGTGGGCCCCCAGATCCTGCCCCCCATGTGAATTAGTACCCCTACCCATTCACCAAAAAAGTAGCGTAGTGGGACTAAATACAATAGCCAGTGTTTGACCTTTATTAAAAATATCTCCTCCCCCCACTTCTTCCTCTGGCCTTCTCCTTCCCCCGCTTCTTCCTCCGGTCTTCTCCTTCTTCCCATTATATGATAACAATGGTGTGATTTTTGGAATTCAACACCATAATATTATTGAATACTTACATACCATTGCATGTATTTGAAGAGTTAATATTATCGAACCAACCAAACTGATGTGCATTGGCTAATTGGTGTTACCCTATTTTCAGCATATGCTGCTGAGTACAATGCAAGTTTTCAGTAGGTGATACCGATGGGATCCGAACCCATGACTTGAACCTTTGAATGTAGCAGGGCACACCACAATCATACCTAGAAAATACAATTACTAATGTTTGATTCTTTTAATTCTATACAATAATGTTTTGCATTTGAGGCATTAATATTATGGTAACAACAATGCTCGTGTGGCATTGGCTATTATGCATTCGCCTATTGTCAGCATATGTTGCTGATTAAGATGTAAGCTTGGCGCTTTTTATTTTTACAGTATATAACTAGTTGCTAAGCAATAAGCAGTTCCTTACTGGGCCATTGTAAAATGACGCCGGCAAGGTGCATCTCCCATCCTGGGTGAAGGTCATGTGACGTCCTCCTGTTCTCGCCACTCCTGTGGGCCCTTGGGGGCCCGCAGCCCGGCGATCAGGGATAAGGCGTGTTCCTTGGACACAGCCCATCCCCGATCAGTGTAAAGAGCCAATATAAAATTACTCTTTACCACGTGACCGGCTGTGTCCAATCACAGCCAGTTACATGCATTGTCATCGTGCACGGAGCTCGTGCGTGCCCCTAGGGGCCTGCAGAATGGAGATCGGGGACGAGGCTCGTCTTCCTGACACAGCTTATTCCCGATCCATGAAATTGGCTCTTTACCACATGACTGGCTGTGTCCAATCACAGCCGGTCACAGAATGTCAACAAACCATGGTAACAATCTATTACCGGGTCCTCCTCCTCACACACCGATCATATGTGAGAAGGAGATTGCGGTAACAGCTTGTTACCACTTACAGTATACACCAAGCACACTGATTGCTCCCCCAGTAATAAAGAGTACACCAGCCCATCAAAGTACCTGTCCCCAGCCCATCTGAGTACCTGTCACCAGCCCATCTGATTATCTGAATACCTGTCACCAATCCATCTGAGTACCCTAGTACCTGTCACCAGCCCATCTGAGTACCCGAGTACCTGTCACCAGTCTATCTGAGTGCCCGAGTACCTGTCACCAGTTTATCTGAGTACCCGAGTACTTGTCACCAGCCCATCAGAATACCCGAGTACCTGTCACCAGCCCATCTGAGTACCCAAGTACCTGTCATCAGCCCATCAGAGTACCCGAGTATCTGTCACCAGCCCATCAGAGTACCCGAGTACCTGTCACCAGCCCATCTGATTATCTGAGTACCTGTCACCAGCTCATCTGGGTATCTGAGTACCTGTCACCAGCCCATCAGAATACCCAAGTACCTGTCACCAGCCCATCTGAGTACCCGAGTACCTGTCACCAGCCCATCTGAGTACCAGAGTACCTGTCACCAGCCCATCTGAGTACATGAGTACATATCACCAGCCCATCAAAGTACCCAAGTACCTGTCACCAGCCCATCTGAGTACCCGAGTACCTGTCACCAGCCCATCAGAGTACCTGAGTACCTGTCACCAGCCCATCTGAGTACCCGAGTACCTGTCAACAGCCCATCTGAGTATCTGTCACCAGCCCATCTGAGTACCTGAGTACCTGCCACTAGCCCATCTGAGTACCCAAGTACCTGTCATCAGCCCATCTGAGTACTCGAGTATCTGTCACCAGCCCAGCGGTGTACCCGAGTACCTGTCACCAGCCCATCAGAGTACCCGAGTACCTGTTACCAGTCCATCAGAGTACCCGAGTACCTGTCACCAGCCCATCAGAGTGCTCAAGTACCTGTCACCAGCCCATTAGAATACCCAAGCACCTGTCACCAGCCCATCAGAGTACCCACGCTGTTTTTTTTTTCATTTTTCTTAATCTACATACATTACAGCCTCGAGCAAGTTTAAATTACATTTTTTCCTTTAGACATGTCATTATTGCTGTAGCATGTTCTATGCATTGCGCAGACACACCACTTTACAGGCAGACCAAGGGGACCCCTCAGGCACGATATTTAATGGGATATTTCATTTTTATTGAATGATTACAATGACTCTTTAAATCACCTTTGGCTTAACAAAAACAGCATTATTTCAAAATGGTACTCTAATAACACACACAGTCTTTGATTTCAGCAATATGTGTACAGTTAGAATTCAACTGGAGTATGATGTAAAACTTGAATTTCAGTCCAAATTTCCGAAATTCGGACAAATTGCGTTTCGTTATTCGGAGCATTCGGTATAATTGGTTTATATTGTAATTCGGGTATGGAGATATATCCGCACATGTCTAATTTCCAACTTTCTAGCTGATCATGAAGAGGACAATATCCCTGAAAGCAGTACTTAAAGGAGTTCTTATGCAACATGGTTTCTGACTCAAAAAAGAACAACTGAAAAATGTTTCCCTTACTAAATTACAATCTTTAAAACTAAACACAAATGGGTCCAATCTGAAGGCACTCCTTATTACAATTATACAACCAGGCATATAAGAATCAGTGGTGGCTGGTGATATTTTCGGATGGGGGGCTAGACCCTGCCATTCCTTTTTGACCCCTCCCACTTCTCATAAGTTCCACCCCTTATAGTTTCCACCCCTTGTGTCAGGAGTATACAGCCCAGCATCACCAGATAGGGTATACAGCATCACCAGATAGGGGTATACAGCATCACCAGATAGGAGTATACAGAGTCACCAGATAGGGATATACAGAGTCACCAGATAGCAGTATACACTTACAGAGCACCAGAAAGCAGTATACAGAGTCACCATATAGCAGTATACAGAACCCCAAATCGCAGTATACAGAGCACCAGATAGCAGTATACAGAGTCACCATATAGCAGTATACAGAGTCACCATATAGCAGTATACAGAGTCACCAGATAGGGGTATACAGAATTACCATATAGCAGTATACAGAGCTCCAGATGGCAGTATACAGAGCCCCAGATAGCAGTATACAGTCACCATATAGCAGTATATAGAGCCCCGGATAGCAGTATACAGGGTCCCAGATAGGGTATGCAGGGTCCCAGGTAGGGTATGCAGTCGCCAGATAGGGTATAAATGGTCCCAGATAGGGTATACAGAGCCCCCATATAGGGTAAACAGAGCCCCAGATAGGGTATACAGGGTCCCAGATAGGGTATACAAAGCCCCAGATAGGGTATCCAGGGTCCCAGATAGGGTATACAAAGCCCCAGATAGGGTATACAGAGTCCCAGATAGGGTATACAGAGTCCCAGATAGGGTATACAGGGTCCCAGATAGAGTATAGAGAGCCCCAGATAGGGCATACAGAGTCCCAGATAGGGTATACAGAGCCCCAGGTAGGGTATACAGTCACCAGATAGGGGTATACAGGGTCCCAGATAGGGGTATACAGGGTCCCAGATAGGGTATATAGTCACCAGATAGGGTATATAGTTACCAGATAGGGTATACAGGGTCCCAGACAGGGTATACAGATCCCCTTATAGTGTATACAGGGTCCCAGATAGGGTATACAGTCACCAGATAGGGTATACAGGGTCCCAGATAGGGTATATAGAGCCCCAGATAGTGTATACAATCAGCAGATAGGGGTATACAGGGTCCCAGATAGGGTATACAGTCACCAGATAGGGGTTTAGAGGGTACCAGATAAGGTATACAGTCACCAGATAGGGTATACATGGTCCTAGGTTGGGTATGCAGAGCCCCAGATAGTGTATACAGTCACCAGATAGGGTATACAGAGCCCCAGATAGTGTATACAGTCACCAGATAGGGGTATAGAGGGTCCCAGATAGGGTATACAGTCACCAGATAGGGTATACAGGGTCCCAGATAGAGTATACAGAGCCCCAGATAGGGTATACAGGGTCCCAGATAGGGTATGCAGGGTCCCAGGTAGGGTATGCAGTCACCAGATAGGGTATACAGGGTCCCAGATAGGGTATACAGAGCCCCAGATAGGGTATACAGAGTCCCAGATAGGGTGTACAGGGTCCCAGATAGGGTATACAGAGCCCCAGATAGGGTGTACAGGGTCCCAGATAGGGTATACAGAGCCCCAGATAGGGTATCCAGGGTCCCAGATAGGGTATACAGAGCCCCAGATAGGGTATACAGAGTCCCAGATAGGGTGTACAGCATCCCAGATAGGGTATACAGAGCCCCAGATAGGGTGTACAGGGTCCCAGATAGGGTATACAGAGCCCCAGATAGGGAATACAGAGTCCCAGATAGGGTATACAGAGACCCTGATAGGGTATACAGAGTCCCAGGTAGGGTATACAGTCACCAGATAGGGGTATACAGGGTCCCAGATAGGGTAGACAGGGTCCCAGATAGGGTATATAGTCACCAGATAGGGTATACAGGGTCCCAGATAGGGTATACAGAGCCCTTAATAGTGTATACAGGGTCCCAGATAGGGTATACAGTCACCAGATAGGGTATATAGAGCCCCAGATAGTGAATACAGTCACCAGATAGGGGTATACAGGGTCCCAGATAGGGTATACAGTCACCAGATAGGGGTATAGAGGGTCCCAGATAGGGTATACAGTCACCAGATAGGGTATACAGGGTCCCAGATAGAGTATACAGAGCCCCAGATAGGGTATACAGGGTTCTAAATAGGGCATACAGTCACCAGATAGGGTATACAGGGTCCCAGATTGGGTATGCAGAGCCCCAGATAGTGTATACAGTCACCAAATAGGGTATACAGTCACCAGAAAGGGGTATACAGGGTCCCAGATAGGGTATACAGTCACCAGATAGGGATATAGAGGGTCCCAGATAGGGTATACAGTCACCAGATAGGGTATACAGGGTCCCAGATAGAGTATACAGAGCCTCAGATAGGGTATATAGGGTCCCAGATAGGGTATACAGTCACCAGATAGGGTATACAGGGTCCCAGATTAGGTATACAGAGCCACAAATAGTGTATACAGTCACCAGATAGGGTATACAGAGCCCCAGATAGTGTATACAGTCACCAGATAGGGTATACAGAGCCCTAGATGGTGTATACAGTCCATCATACAGATAGGGGTATACAGGGTCCCAGATAGGGTATACAGTCACCAGATACGGGTATACAGGGTCCCAGATAGGGGCTCGCGGCGGCCAACCCCCCCCCCCCCCGATGTCGGGACAAGTCCCGCACTTACCCCATCTAATAGGCAGGCAGGAGTGTGCAGAGACCGACTTGCGGACCAGCTGGCTGTCAGTGTGCAGAGATCAGCATGCGGACAAGCAGGCAGTGTGTGTGCAGAGGCAGTGCTTGCGGTAAGCGGGCTGGAGCCTGGAGCTTCTCTCTGCATGGCCGAAAGTGACGCCGAGGCTCCTCCGAGATCAATCACCGCCATCTAGTGGACAGCGGTGATTAATTGACAGTACCAGGAGCAAATAGGCGGCTTGAGCCACAGAGCAAAGCGCCTCAAGGCAGGATTAAACCCTGCCATTGAAGCGTGACGCCTGCAATCATGTGATTGCAACAACGTCATGCTTCCCATAGTGCACTGTGTCTGACACCTGAACACAGTGGACCTTTTTTTAATTTTTTTTTTATTTTTCTTTGGGGGGACGGCGCCTGGGCCCCCCCTGTGGGTGGGCCGCCACTGATAAGAACTACAGAAAAAAGATAACTGTCCAGTACTATCAACATACTAATAAATGTGGTAGGTCCCTAGCTAGATCCCCCTATCCCCACACCACCCAAAAATACATCCCTTCAATCAAAAATTCCCTAGGCGAGAACCGCATCCATCCCAACCACATCCTCCAAACATTCAGCGGCTACTTTTCATTATATAACCTTCCAGGCCGTCTTGCCAACTCAGACCAACAGAAAATAAAGGACTCTATTATAGATTACATAGAAGAGATTCCTCTACCCAAAAGGCTCTTGGTTCCCTCTTTGCAAAAAATAACTTTCTGCTATCTGGTCTAAGCCCCACTCCAGGCAAAAGTCCGGGCCCTGGATAAAATCCAATCAGGGCCAGATTAAGAGCATCATGGGCCTGGTGCTGAGGATTTTGGTGGGCCTTTCTTGCTCCAACATTGTGGGAACAGTTTGGGGATGGCCCCTATCTGTCCCAACATTACTGCACACCAGTGCACAAAGCAAGGTCCATAAAGACATGGATGAATGAGTTTGGGGTGGAGGAACTTAACTGGCCTGCACAGAGTCCTGACATCAACCCAATAGAACACCTTTTGGCTGAATTAGAGCGGAGACTGAGCCAGGCTTTCTCATTCACATCAGTGCCTGACCTCACTGTACTTGCATGTGCCGATGTGCCGTTTCTTGACTGAGATTGTGCCGTGATTGGCAGCTCCTGTGCGCATGTGCGGGAATGACGTCACGCAGCTCCGGCCTGTCACAGAGCCGGAGATCGTGGCCCCGGAAGGAAGAGGGGCGAAGATGGATGTGGCCTGGAGCGGGGACATCACAGGCTTCCAATGCAGGTAAGTGACACATAATAGACTAGTTTGCGATGCATACTAGCCTATTATGCTTTTAAATTGCAGGGTAACAAAGAGTAACAAAGAGGAAGTAAAACCCATCAGGGTTTACTTCCTCTTTAAAATCATTTGGAAAGAATAAAAAATAAAACAAATGGGATTAATTTTAAATTTCCATAAGCAATGGTATTGTTTTTGGTTTGTAAAGACACCTGTGTGAGTTTGGGGAAATATTTTTGTGCGCTAGATATCAACAAGTGAAAGTGACAGAGAAAAAATAATATTTTAACAAAACATGAAAAGATTGAACATTCTACCAATCTTAAAAACAAAATAGATTATCAAAATTGCAACATTGTTGCAAGGACAATTTCTTTGAGAGAAAGATACATTTCATCTCAACATGAAAAGGATTTCTTTGGGGAAGTTACAATTGTATTAGAATGAATGGCTGAAGATTGCATTGGGCTGCATTGCTCCAACTTTTACTCCCAAAAAACTCTCACAGCTCTCATTTTGGTATTTACTATAGCGCCCTGTAATTACTCCATGGATGGCCACGCTCAGCTGTGCTCTGCACTTAGGAGTAATTCGACGGGGAATGTATCTCTTCTCAGGCTTTTTAAGATATTTCAGTGTAGAAATCACTTTTTCTCACAGTTTAAAAGCAGATTATCTTTAAACAATATCCCGCAAATTTTAGTACAATTTAGGTGATTATATCATGCGCTAAACATTATTTCCATGTGCACATCTCCAGGTCTTAACTGGAGTAAGGATTTGGGTGACATCTGTTGCCTGGGCGCTATTTAGCGCCATTTGCTGTATTTTGAGCTATGGGGGTGAAAGCTGTGGGGAAGGAACAAGACTCAGCCTCTATGCTGTGCTACACTGCACCCTGTGGAACACAGCTGCCGCCCGTGATTTACATAACAACAGCGCCTGCCACCCACGATTTACATAACAATAGCGCCTGCCGCCCGCACTTTACATAACAATAGCGCCTGCTGCACGCGATTTACATAACAATGGTGTACACACACAGAGCTAAACAGCATTAATGACTCACTGGCATGGGCCTATTTTGAGGTAGGGGCCTGGAGCTGCAGCTCCAATAGCCCCTATGTTAATCCGGCCCTGAATCCAATAGAGATCTATTTATCCAATTCCTAACTAGGGTGTTTAAATTACATTTCAACCCAGTCATTACACTAAAATATAAGGAGAGTTTGTACGCTGCCACGTAACCAAAAAAGCTATCTATTGACTGCTGCTATCACAATATGCGTTCCCACATACAATATAGAGTACCGATATACATTGAGGTGATTGAGCATCCCAAATAATGTGACTATTAACAATCTTCTATCAATAAGGCACAAATAACATCTACCATGTCAGACAGATAAAAGCTTAGTGCAAAAGTCTTATCAAGTCCAAATCCAGAGGAAAAAAGAAAAAGAAAAAAATGAAAAAGTCCAAAAGAAATAATCCAGTATAGCTTCTTCACAGAAGAAAAACAGTGCATAAGGAATTCCAAGATACCCTCTGTGCTCCAGCAAAACATGCAATAGTGCTCCTCCACCAGGTTAAATGGATGCTCACCTTATCACAAGACCCAAAAATGGGCCAACACAGCTTTGAGAAAATACTGTCTCGCACACCAGATGCTGGTCGTTCTCTTAGATCCTCCTTATGAGCATATCAACTCCAATAGGAATAGCTCCACAAATTGCTTAAAGAAAAAGGGGGAGAGAACTCTAATAGTATAGTATTTTGGTAATATGATTACACTAGCCCAAACTTAGGAATTGACACTCACATTTTACTTCATTAAAAACAGGCATATTAGTATAATGCAATCCAGCAATGTCTCACTTGCTCCAGTAGTAATCGCATGCCGCCTGCCTCTGCCTCCATTAGAGTCTTAGCGTCCATTAGGCCCTCCTGCCCCTTCTGGATTGAACTGTATTGTAATAGTATTGCCCCCCCCCCCTCACATTGTAAAGCGCTGCGCAAAGTGTTATAATAGTAGTAATAATAATAATTATCCACTAATTTAAATGCTTTGAACTATAAAGTAACTTCAAGATGAACTACTCTAAATCTGAAATTTTAAATATCCCCCTATCACAGAGCAAATGGGTCCTCCTACACCAAAACTTTCTCTTCAAAAATGTCCTCACTCATTCAATTATTTTGAGGTATGTACTCCATCGCTCCCTCACTCCTATCCCAGCTCTTCCCCCACCTCCAGACCTACAAGCTTATGACCAAAAGCTCTAATTATGGTTTGGTAGGATCATCTTATCTCTATATACAAAACTGCATCAGTCCTTACCAGACTGGTGGATTGGTTTCACAACCACTCTTCCAAACAATGGGTCCAAACAGAACAAGTTATTTCCTCTAGTGATCTTCAAGCTCTAACCCAGATTAGACATACCCTCAGGTATAGAATACCTTTTCTTCCTATCCTCATCTCCTCACCCTCTGGGATAGATTACTCTTACTCTCTACTAGTCTTTGTTTGACACAAGTCATGAACTGAGCAGCCTTTCTACCCCCGGAAACTCTATTGCTTGGAACCAAACCAATGACTTTACAATGGTTAGTATACCAACTGCTTCTCTCCATCATATTCACATTTCTAGACAAACACATCTTTGCTCTCCACCAACCTTATTTAAGAACCTCCTACTACAGGACTCCCATCCAACCAAAGCTATTTCCTCACTGTACACCATTCTCCTTACTCACATCCACCCCTCCCTACCTTATTATAGGGATAAGTGGTTGAATGAACTTGGGGTTTCCCTTTCCTGAGATGATTGGGAAACAGCCTTTATGTTAACACACAGACTATGCCTAGAAACCAAGGCCCAGGAAACACATTTTAAAATCTTTACTTGCTGATATCACTGTCCTAAAATGCTTCACACTATCTTTTCCTCAGTCTATGTTCTATGCTTGAGATGCCACAAGCAGTCTGGTACCATGTCCCATTTTTTGTGAGCATGCCCTACATCAAATAATTTTGGAAGTCCATACTGAGACTCTATACCAAAATTACAGAATCCACTATCCCTAACCTCCCTTAGATTACACTACTCATGCCTGCCTGTTTCTTGCTCATGTATTGTCATGATTGCCCAAATGTTGCCCATATATTCTAACAACTGCAGCATAAGTGACATATTGAAGATAAAAATGTGGGCTGTCATGGCGTCGGGACATGGAGAACTCACCAGGCGATGCAACGTAATGCCAAGATCTAGTGAGTACAATTCAGGCAGAGAGAGGGGAGATGGTTTTATCAAGGGGATTGGGAGCTGTAAAGGAAAGAGAAATCTTTGCTTGGGAGGCACTCGGTTCTTTACTTACTTTTTTACTCTGCACTTTGTGTGTTATGCAGTTCTGACCCTTGCATTCTGCGTGTTATGCACTCCTGACCACTGCACTCTGTGAGTTCCACACTCCTGGCCCTTAAACTTTGTGTGTTAAACACTGTTGACCTAAGGGTAGTTAATGTTTCATTTAACCCTAACCCTTTAAGCCTCTTTTGCCCATTCAGCATAGCCCCATTCATGCCTCACCCCCAATAAAAGTAGGCATGATTCGGGTGTCCCTAAATTTAATTTTAAAAATATAGTCATCATACCCTAGACTTAAAACAGTAGTAAACATTGAAAAAAGCAAGCTCTCCCTGCAAGGTAAAGGCATAATATGCTAGTGTGCATTGCATACTAACACATTATAAAAGACTACCTTAAAACAAAGCCCTTCAATTTCCCTCTACCCTTAATATTACCAGGGGCTCACCCCTCCTCTGCAACTTTAGGGTATCACTCTGTATATGTGTATTCCATAATAATATGGTTATATGCTACATGTGTGTGTTATTCACGTCAACCATTTGTATTTTTCCAGCTATTTATCCTTGTTTTTCTGTTTTTAAATTTTTTACAACAAAATTAATTGATTTTATATAATACTATTTCACTACTTGGAGTTCATGCCCTTAAAAGTCCTAGTAGAGGGTTTCTTTTGTAGCTTTTAGTATTTGGGGATGTGGGCATCCTCTCCTGTGTTCCATACCAGCAGTCAGTAGAACTAAACTCCTCTGCAACTTTATCCACCACTCTTCTCAACAAAATGAAGGTGTGCTCACAGGTATCACATACAAGAATCATATGAAAGACAAGGAGGATTCACCATAATGTGAAACCTTTAACTTTTATTCAAATACACAACTAGGTATTCCTTCTTACATTCTAAGGTGCTACACCTTGCACCAAGGAGTAATCGCCGTTATAACCTCTTAAAATCCATTCAAATAGTTCCCGCAATTAATTCAGGTTCTTTCCATGCATACACTCTCAATGATTGCTCCCTCTCGATGAATTGCAGGAACCCTGGTGGTACTAAGTGTAGAGGAATTCCAGAATTAAGTGGATCTCTTGATGATAACCTGCAATACATGACTTACCTGTAGCGGGTGGTCATGTACAGTTGGTGAGTTCTCTGGTGTGGTGGTGGTGGATCACTGGAACGCTTTATTAAAGGCCTCCGGCACTGTTTTGATGAATATTTGCACAGCACTATAGCACTTTTTGGTGTTTATTAAGCACTTATAAGAGACTAATATATTGCAAGGATACTTTAGTTTTTATATGGTTTTAATATTTTTTTGTGTTTTTTTGTCACCAGTGCTGGTGGCATTAATACTTAGAATGCATTTAACATTGTCTGGTACTTTTCATGGAGTAATTTTTTTATCTTAAAAATGTCTATAATTTGCAAATGTTCTTATTTTGACAGCAATCCTATCTGACAATCATTTTATGCTTGTGAGTCTTTGTATAAGGACAATCAAAGCACACAGTACCTTGGCACTCAGTAACCAAGCTACTGAAACATGTTTGCTGCAAAATTGAGCAAGTACTCATAATTCTTACAGATATAACTAGAAAGGGAATGTTGTCTGCGACATTGAGTCTTACATTTCAACACTGCTCAATTCTCTGCCGTGCCAAGCTGATTTTATTATAGCTAGTAAAATAGGAAACTAGTTGTTAAGTGCTATATTTAGATTGTTACTACTGGTTACTGAGTTGGTGCAGCACAAGACAGATAATGAATCAAGTTCTATGTTATTTAGTTAAAAGCTGTACAATAATAATACTTCAATTCTGAACAGTGAATGATTTCAGTAGGCAAATTCAGCCCAGGAATTCACTAAATGAGAATTAGCCGCTGTAATTTTAGGAGCTAGAACTCACAGTGCATTTTGGCCTTCATCAAGACACAGCACTAGTTAGACATTCAATGTTGTCGTGTTGTAGAAAACCAAATAAAAGACAGAGCAGCCCTGAAATTGAATTTCAAGATAACCTGAATATAAAAAAAACATAAAAAAAAAAACAAAATGTATGTTTGACATGCACTAGTTGCCATAAGATTTTTATTCTTGTTACTCCAGTCCTGAAGGAAAATATACTGTATATACAGTATATACACACATATGCATATATATTTACCATGAGATTTTTGCTGTATATGAAAAACAAGAAACAATAACTACTGCCCCTGTAACTCAGAACAACTGTCTATATAGAGAAGAATGTGTCCTTTTTTGTCAATAATGAAAAAACATAACTTGTTCAGAATGACCTACAACCACGTGTAAAACATGCTCCCACTTACTATACACCAAAAGTGTATTAAAGTGCGGCTTGTCATATAAAGGCACAAGGTCACATTAGAGCACCCTGTCCTGTAATAAAAACCACGGCTCCATGATTTTATTTGCTTCCAGATGCCTTCTATGACCTCTAAAATATTTATGTGATTTCTAACAAGTGCTACTATACACCCCCTAATATAAGAATGCAAACTTAATACTGTTGGACTTACGTTTCTCGAGCGCACCCGAGACTTTGGATTCTCTAATTAAATATACTAAGCACCACTGAAAAATAAAAGAATGAAAGTACATTCTTTAAGGCAGTCAATAGGTCAAATAGAGATATTGATTATTTGGTGAAAGGTGTTCTAGCAGCAAAATTCTTTCAAACACACTTCCCAAACACATGCACCTACTGGAATTCACAGTTAATTCTAAGTTTTAGCAATGATAATTTTAAGGAAAGCAGTAAATAAATATGTCTGTTTTCTACAGATGTGTCTATAATTCATAATTTTTAAACAGAACTTGAAAAAACTAAGCAACTACAGTCATCGTTATTGAGCCACTTGAAGACCAGTATGTTAAACCCCCTTCCTGCTTTTTGTTTGAGTTTTCAGCGCTGTCACACCTATAGCCCCCCGTGCACACAGGTGCTGCTTTCAAAACCACACATTAGTGCTATTTGCACTGCCGATTTCATTGCGGCTTGCGACTTCATTTAACAGAAGTCTATGCAAGTCGCAATGAAATCACTAAAAAGTAGTGCAGGCACCTTTTTTGCATAATCACGGCGACATGAGTCGTGGTGATATGAATGATTTCATTGCCGACAATGTGGTGCGACTTGTCATGCAATTTGGAACAGTCAACTCTCATCACAACAGGGGCTAAATGACAATTACTCAGTCATGCAGTACTGTACCCACATGAATTTTATATCATTTGTTTTAGATATTTAATCACTACTGGGTCTTTTATTATTTGCTATATAAAGAAAAAAAGGCCAAAAATTTGGAGAAAAAAAATGTTGTTATAAAATTTTGCAAATAAATAATCTTTCTTCATACATGTAGGCCAAATGTATTCTGTTGCATTTCCTTGGTGAAAAAAAACAAATAAGTGTATATTATTTAGTCGGTGTGACAAGTACATTTCTTGAGACCCTAAAATGGCAGGACAGTATAAATACCCCAAATTAACCCCTTTTTGCAAAGTAGACAGTCTAGGTATTTAGTAAAAGGCATTGTGAGTTTCTTGAAGTTGTAATTTTTAGTCACAATTTTTTGGAAAATTAAGAAATTACATTTTTCTTTCTTTTTTACAAAGTTGTCATTTCAACAAGTTATCTCTCACAAACAGCATAAGTATACTTGCAATTGCACCCCAAAACACATTCTGCAACTCCTCCCGAGTATGGGGATGCCACATGTTTAATACTTTTTCACAGCGTAGATGCACAGAGGGGCCCACAATCCACTGAGCACCTTTGGGCTTTCAAGGAACATAAATTACACGTCTAATTTCAAGACTACCTATCATATTTCTTGAATAGCTGAAGTACCAGGACAGGGAGAAACAACCATAAAATGACCACATTAGGAATGCAAACACTGTAAGATATTTTCTGAAAGGCATTATGAGTCTTTTGAAAATGTCATTTTTTTGTAATCAGGTTTTTGGACAATGCAGGAAGAAACAGAAAATGTATTTTTTTACACAACTTTGTCAATTAATAAGATATTTCTAACACACAGCACTTAGAATTACATGCCAAAACACATTCTGCTACGTTTCCCGAGTATGGGGATACCAAATGTGTGAGACTTTTTCAAAGCTTAAAGAGGCCAAAAATCCAAGGCTTTCGGGCGTTCTAGTGGCATAATATACGCATCTAATTTTCTGATTGCCTTTCACATTTTTGGAGGCCCTGGAGTGCCAAAAGAGCAAAAACACTCACAAAATGACCACATTTTGGAGAATCAACACCCCAATGTGTTTTTTAAGAGGCATGGCAAGTCTTTTGAAGACTTCATTTTTTACCGCAAGTTTTTGGAAAATGTGGAAAGAAAATAAAAATATATATTTTTTTTACACAAAGTTGTCACTTTAATAAGATATTTTCACACACAGTATGAGCACACTTAGAATGTTACCCCAAAACACATTCTGCTACTCCTGTCAAGTATGGGGATGCCACATGTGTGAGACTTTTTCAATGTTTGGACTGATTAGGTATCAGACACTGTTTCTTGTGAATCACAAAAATCCACCAATTGTATCAAAAACTGTGCACTGTAATGGTTGCCTCTGTACGAGTAGTCAGGGAATATGGCTCAGTATGGCGTCACCTGTAGCAGTCCCTGTTGCTATAAGCCAAGCCAGCCTAGCCTACTGGTATGAGCCCCCCCCTTTGTGGCTCCAGGAGTGCAGTTGGCCACAGGGGATGGGTGGGACTAGTGTCTTGCTGAAATGAAGTAAGTGCAACTTGCAGATGGGTCAGTTCAGGTGGCAGGCAGAGACGGGGTCAGCAAACAGGCAAAGCATTGGTCCACTAAACAGGCAGGAATGTGGTTGATAAATAGGCCAGGGATAGTACAGGCAGCAGGCAGAGGCAACACTGCATTGGTGTGGTGGTAATCAGGAACAGTGTTACTGGCTGCACTGGCTCTGGTGACACTGTACTGATGTGATGGCAATGAGGGACACTAGCATTGGTGTAGTTAGCCAGTCAGCTGGCTCTGGTGACATTGTGACTTGTGAGGCAGCAATCAGGAGCACTGTTGATGGGTTACACTGGTCTGGAGACACTGAGACTGGTGTGGCATTAATCAGCAACACTATTGATGACTGCACTGGGCTGGTAATATTGGCACTGGAGTGGTATCAATCGGGAACACTGTTGTTGGACGATAGTGGGCCTTGTGTGGCTAATGATTAAAAACACTGATGCTGACTAAGATTGGTCTGATAACTCTAGGACTGGTAAGGCGGGGGTCAGGAACATTATTGCTTGCTACACTGGTCTGGTGACACTGGGACTAGTGTGGCGGTGATCAGGAACACTGTTGCTGTCTTACATGGGTCTGGTGACACTGGCACAGGGGTAGCAACAATCAGGAACACTGTTGCTGGCTTACACTGGTCTGCGGACACTGAGACTTGTGTGGCAGCAATTAGAAACTCTGTTGCTGGCATACACTGGTCTGGTGACACTGCGACTGGTGTGGCGGTGATAAGGAACACTTTGCTGGCATATGCTGGTCTGGCGACACTGTCACAAGTGTGGTGGTGATCAGAGACACTGTGACTGCACTATTAGAGCTTGTTTACATGTGAGGTTGGGGGTGGTAAAACCTTGCAGTTGAGCTGCAGTTTTATCACCTCCCCAATTGCTACCCCCTGTAGTTGCAGAGGCAGCGGTCGGAGTCGGGGGTGCGTAAAATGCCATGGATGCTATGCCTTGCTTCTTAGTCCTGACAGAAATTATACCTCGTGTCGCTTTCAGTGGGCATAATAAGAACCTCATTCAAGTAAATGGGGGTGCTTAAGCGAGGTCCAAGGGGTCAAAGCAGTAGGTGAGGAGGAGATGCGACACCTTCTCACCGCCTATAAAATGCTCTTCAGAGAGCTCTGCACACTGAGAATGGTGTGGTGATGATCAGGGATATTGTGACTGGCTGCACTGGTCTGGTGACACTGAACTACTGTGGCGGTGAGCAGAGACAATGGCTGGCTGCATTGACATACAGTGATATCAGAGCAACCAGCCACCGTACAGGATCACTGTCACAGAAGTACAGTGTTACAATAGTGACACAGCAATCACATGGTACAGGACCAATTTACCCTGATCCGCTGTGCCCTAGAGGGCATGCATGAGCAGAGGGAACGTCCTTCCAAATCCAGGAAGCTCCCGTCTGTCCATTTATATGCAGTGGCTGGGCAATAGGTGGTTAGAGATGTCCATTGCTCAAGGATGTATGTATACTGCCATTACTGTTTTTTTCCAGTGGGGAAACCTGTGACAACTTTCAAAGAGGAGAGATTTCCTTCTACTCTCTACTTTGTTTGTTGAGCACAAAGTGAAGGAAAATTTCCCTGGTGGGACACAGGCAAAAGACAAAAAATAACAATAGGGGTCGTAACTACTCTCAAAACACTGACACAATCTCTCTGCCACTCTGCTTTCTCTTGCCATCAGCATGCCCTTGCACTGCAACACAAGTAATTGACTCTTTGTGCTGCTTCTCCTTCCCCTTCTCTGGGCTCTGTTGTACAGGAACTGTAAGGGGGTGATACCAAGAAAAATTAAGGTACTTACACTGCTTGCATTTAAGAATACATTTGAAAATTATTAATTATTACAGAGCTGCATTAACTTGTGTCTTTTATTTCTGCCTAAAGTTCCGCTTTAAGCAAGCAGTGCATTAAGAAACAAAAATAGAATAAGGTCTTCAAATTAAAAGTACCAGTTTATTCTCTAAGAAATGACCACCCATTCATAATAACCTACTTACGTTCAGAGATCACTTTACCAAACATCTTGATCGTGTCAATGAATGTGAGGTTATTGTGATCTAGTTTTTAAAAATATCTCTACCTGAATGTTACATTTCATATTAATGTTTTCAATGGAATCAGCCCCTCAGACGCACTGGAAAGGCCCCTGAGAGCAATTAGCATGACAGCAATTTTCAAAATGGCCATTAGAGAAACCTTGCAAAAGGCCATTGCTTTAGGATATCCATGCTTGACTGTACAGAGAACAGCTAATTAACATGACAGAAATACTGGCTTAATTCTTCTTCAGCTGTGATCTCATTCTTGTATCTTAAATACCTTTATATAAGGATCTTACTTCAAAGAAGTGCAAGAAGAAAGGCTACAGTCTGGTGGTGTATGCTATACTGAACTGCTAGACAACAGCTTGCTTGATCAAAAAGAAATTATATTTAATTTTCAGTCAATATATATTTTGAACTGTAATCAAAAGCTATGCCTGAAAGCTATGCCTGAAAGCTGCTCCATATATTTATAGAGTTATCCCATATACAGATTATTGGATTAATCCTCTAGTCCAGGGGTAGGGAACCTGCGGCTCTCCAGCTGTTGTAGAACTACATTTCCCATCATGCTTCTGGGAGTAATTGTATCCATCAGCCTTGCAATGCCTCATGGGAAATGTAGTTCTACAACAGCTGGAGAGCCGCAGGTTCCCTACCCCTGCTCTAGTCCAACCAAGCTATCACCGACAGCTCCTGGTATTTGAGTAGCAATTGGGAGTTGGTAAGATCAGCTGATCACAGTGATAGCCAATCAGTGTTAGAATTTGTCCTTTTACTGTTTCTCTTCTGTGGGGAGAAAAAGATACATGGAGGGTGGGGATTTTTCAAAAGTAAAACAGACAAAATCTTGAGCATCTGTGCATAATAACCAATCAGCTTGTTCAGTTAAACTTTGACAATAAGCCCTCGTTCCACATCGGAGGCAGGTTTGAAGTTGTGCGAGTTCAGCACAATTTTAAACTCGCATTTCATTGCGAGTTCGGGGGCAATTTGAAAGACATCTTTTGGAAATCAGTGTGGTGCCGCAAAGTCCTAATTGCACCGGTTCAGACGGTGCCGTTGCCGGCAATAGGCTGCGATTTGGCATGCGATTTGACATCTCAAATTGCACCCTGATGTGAATGAGGGCTGAAAGATAGACACTGATTGGTTGCCGTGTATATCTGCTCCAGATTCTGGCTACAAAAAATAAAAAACCCAGTAGTGGCTAAATACCACCAAAAGAAAGCTATATTGGTTGGTTACAGCGTTGCATGACCGCGCAATTGTCATTCAAAGTGCAACTTTTTTGGTAGTGGGTTACTGTGATGGTATACAACAATTACAGTATATAAGGACAGAGGAAATCATGTATCTGTGCACCACCCAGAGTGGTGTGCTTCTTACTAAAAAGTTAGTGAAATTAAAATTACTAATATTACTAACGTTTGGGTGGGTAGTGATGTTCTATGTGGCACCCAGATCCATGATTTCCTCTGTCTTTATAGAATATTTTATGTGGGGGACACTTGGGATGAGAACATTACCTATGTGATCCCTAGATAACCTATTTTTGACCTTATATTTATCTAATGGCATTAAATTTAAAAAATGTAAAACTTTTTTTTTCGGGTCAGTTTTCTTTAAATAAAAAAATTAGGTGACATCTATTGCCATTTACCACCAAATGAAAGCCAAATTTGTCCTGAAAAACAAAGTATAATTCATCGGAAGGGCCTTGAGATTTTAAAAACTTTTAAAGGGTGCTGTGACTTAATAAAAGTTAAAGCGGGGTTCCAGTCATTTTTCTGTTTATTAAAAAGTGTAGCTGCTGACTTTTGATAAACAACCACTCGCCTGTTCCACGATCCAGCGGTGCAGTCACCCCATCCATTTTCACCTTGTGTCCTCTCTTGGCAGCGCCAGCATCTTTACCAGCTTGCAGCTTCACAGCCAGGTGCCCACTAGGGGTGTGGGATACAATCGTATAATGGATGCATCAAGATCCAGGCTTAAACAATTCTGCATCGATGCAGAGAACGGCTGAATCGCAATTGCATAGATGACGTCATCCCAGCGGGCCTGTCAGAGTCCTCCCCTCCCTCTTCCACTCCTTGTGCATGTCACACAGAGTGGCGATCTCCCGCTGTGTCATGGAGCTTGGATCTGAAATGTTCAGCGGACGCTGTAACAAAGTCCCGCCTCCTAGACTGGCACCTATGATAGACGGCACACTGATCCAATCTCGGGAAATTGAATCAATGTGACGTCTTTCATAGGAGCCGATCTAGGAGACGGGACTTTGTTGACAGCGGCTGCTGGGATATTTAAATAAAAGCTCTGTGGCACAGCGGGAGATCACTGCTCTGTGTGATCCAGGCACTGGTGAGCCCGCATTGGGCCTAATGAAGGAGGGCCTGATGAAGGAAGCGGGGCATCAGAAACATGTTGCAGCCCCCCCACCTGTTCTACCAGCCTGTGAACATATTGACAGTGACGTGTGTTAGAGCTCCAGACGCTCCTGGCATGTGCTATTGTGGCTACTCTCCAGTCTGTTGAGACCACTGCTCCATTCTACCAGACCTGTGTGCAGTATACAGTGTTTTTAGATGTAAGTGTTTTCAGAATAAACTTCAGTTTATGTTTGACATATACTAATCTGGTGCCCTCCTTTATTGTTTACATGTCTTGAGGGGACCCCATAACCATCAAGGAGCTGCCGGTGACTGCACATGTCTTTTCTCCTATCAAGCTTATCACCCTCCTGCATAAGTATTCTGTGGATTTTAAATGACTATTTGTCTACCAGTGGAGCTCTGACTCACCTTAGTGAGTAATTTGTGTTGTTGCATTGAGCGAGGCTATATTGATGGGCACAGTGAGGCTGCATTGATGGGCACTGGTGCTTTTTCCAATAAATTTGTATTGTATTTTGAGTTAACAATACAACATATTGAAGACAGGACAGAAGCACATATCTGAAGTAATATGGTGATGCAAGTAGTTTCTCTTAAAGTGGTGTTACATGCGTCAACAGCAGTATAATATAGCAGTAGTACAGACATATAACCTATGACAGAGACCCACTAGTGTGTGTGATCCAAGAGTTCCACTGTCTGTCAAAGGATGAACCTGATAGGGAGTTTAAAGCTATGAGACACTCAAAAGTGTGGTGCCTTTGAAGTAGAGTTTTCAACACAGACACATTTTTTTTTTTTCTCATTTCCAATTTTGCAGTATTAGTGTGCGAGCGGCTAGTAGAATATGTGTTGTGACTGACCTGTAGTGGAGAGGGAAATTCTCTATTCCAATGTGAAGTAGTGCTAGCCCTGGGTTTGGCTTGGTTATGCATCCGTTACTGAAGATAATAACTGGAAGACTTGGTACCAAGAGCTTTGTATGTTCGGGCAGTCCCAGAACATATGTAGGAGATGGCCATGTAGTCCGCAGTTATGCCAGCATTGAGGGGAGGATTCTGGGAAAATGGTGGCTAGTCTGTGGGGAGTGTATTACCATTTTTTGTATATTCTTATCATCATTTCCCAGTGACTGGTGCTGTGTGTGTGGCTTTGTTGATACTTTTGAAGGCGCGTCACCCCAGATGACGGCCAGTTGAGCCGAAACGCGTCGGTTTTCCCCCATCTCCTGCCATTTTTTATGAGCTCTTATCTTGATCACATTATGTGAGTATTTTTAATCCATTCGTTTCTTTAATAAATCAGTTAAAACGGTATCACACGATTGTGGATTTTTCTCTTTTACCCGAATTTACTGGTTTGAACACTGGATTATTCCTGGACGTGGGAACAAGAGGAGTCGGAATTGCACTTCTTTCTATCAGTGCCTGACCCGGTCTAAAAGTACCCCCTTCAGGAGGATCGGACCACTGGGACGGAGGACCATTACCCCGGAGCCATCAGAGGTATCCCCAGGATAAGTTCCTTTACCCCCAGATGATCGGATGATCAACAGTCCATTTGGAGTTTAACAAACCTGCGCTTGTCCTACCAGGATCTGGAGTCGGAATTGCACTTCTTTCTATCAGTGCCTGACCCGGTCTAAAAGTACCCCCTTCAGGAGGATCGGACCACTGGGACGGAGGACCATCACCCCGGAGCCATCAGAGTTATCCCCAGGATAAGTTCCTTTACCCCCAGATGATCGGATGATCAACAGTCCATTTGGAGTTTAACAAACCTGCGCTTGTCCTACCAGGATCTGGTAAGCCTGCATCCACTGTCTGTTATCAACCTTGAAGCCTATTGGTGACTCTTGGCTATTTAGTAGTCTCCAGGCCTGAATAGAAACTCGTATCATGGGGGGGGTAGTCATGTGAGGGTTTGGGTTTCCACATGTCTCCTATTAGGAGTGCTTTCATGTCATTGGTTGGGACCATTGATCTCTCCAGCTCGACCCACAAGGGGATCTCTTCACACTGAAACCACCATCTGAGTTGGTCTAGCGTGACTGCCCAAAATTAGTCACATATATCAGTTAATCCTGCCTCGCCCACCAGTTTGTGGGCAGTTAGGTTGAGACGGGAGCATCTAGCTCTTTTTCATTCCCAAATATTCTTCCATTGGAGACTCGACAGGGTTCGTAGATTTGCTGGGGTGGGAATAGGAAGAGCACGGAAGATATTTAAAATTTGTGGTAGTATGGTCATTTTAAATGCTGCTATTCTTCCTAGCCAGGACAGTTCTTTCTTGGCAATTGCTTTCAACTGGTTTTCTATTTTGGTTATGAATGGATTATAGTTAATGTTGGCTATATCACATGCTTTGGCTGTTAGGGTTATTCTCAAATATGGGATGTCTTGTTCAATCGACTGGTAGGGGAGAGTTCTTTCGAGTTTTCTTCTGTCCTGTTTGTGAGTACTTAGGTCTAGTATGAGAGATTTTGTACAATTTACTTTTTAATATTAAATCCTGCTGAAGTTTTCTAAGACGATATGGGCACTAGGGAGGAAGATAGTTGGGTTCGTCAGCAGTAGGATGACATCATCCACAAAAACATTGATGACGTGGGAGCTGGAGGCCAATTGAAGGCCAGTGATAGCAGGATGGGTACGCAATGCTTCCGCAAGGGGTTTGATCATCAGATTGAATATGGTTAGGGATGGGGAGGAACCCTGTCGAGTCCCATTAGTAATATTGAAGCTTTTAGATAAGAGTCTGGAGGTGTACACTTGTGCTGTGGGGCATGAATATAATGATAGTGCTGCATTGAGGTATGGGCCCTGGAATCCAAACTTAGCGAGTACCGCGGACATATACCCCCAATGGACCCTATCGAACGCCTTCTCTGCATCTATTGAGAGAAGCAGAGAAGGCGTTCGGGTCTTTTCAACAAAGTGGATAAGGTTAACAAGCTTTCTTGTAGCTTCAGAGGTTTGCCGCCCCCTCACAAATCCCATCTGGTCGCTGCCAATGAGAGAGGGGAGAAGTTTGGTTATTCATTTGGCTAGCAATTTGGCATATACTTTAATATTTTAGTTCAGAAGTTTGCTGGTGTAGTGGAATCCTTGTCTGGTTTTGGTAGTGTTACGATATAAGCCCTCAGCATCTCAGATGGGAGTGAGGAGGATAGTGCTGCTTTGGTGAAGACTTTTTGTAGATGAGGGGAGAGGATTGCACTGTATATTTTAAAGTATTAGTTTGTAAGGCCATCTGGGTCTGGGGATTTACCGTTAGGAAGTGTTTTGATGACTATCTCTATTTCATGGATTGTGAATGGTGCATTCAGCTCTTTGAGTTGTGATTCAGAGAGGGATGGGAGATTTAATCTCTGTAAAAAGGCCTGTACTTTGTTGTTGGTTGGCTGGGCAGTTTAGGTATTCTCCTGGAGGTTGTACATTGAAGTACAACATAGACATAGAAGTCAGCAAATTGTTTGGCTATTGCCTGGGGGTTGGTCATTTTGTGGTGAGTTGTCTGATGTATAAGATTGGTTATTTATGATTTTGTTTGGGCCGCTTTAATTCTATTTGCTAGGTATTTACCCACTTTGTTGGCATTTGCATAGTGGTTCAATTTTAAACGTTTGAGGTGGTAGTTGTATTTTTGTGCAAGTAATACTCTTAGGCTTTCCCTGAGTTTTAATAAGATACTGGATGTCGCATGGTTGGCTTGCCTTTTATTGGTAATCTCTAGGGAGTATATCTCTGCTAGTAATTGGTTGAGTTTAGTGTTATATAATGTTTTGCTCTGGCCCCTTGTTGTATGAGTATGCCCCTTATGTATGCCTTGTGGGCGTTCTATAAGGTGTATGAGTTCTCTACAGAATTTACACGTGTTCTGATCATGTAATGTCCTGGATTTGGGTTCATAGCATTTTTTGTAGCAACTATTTGTCCGTTATAAACAGGTCAATATGTGAGTACGAGCAGGGTCTGTTTGAGAAGAAGGTGTAATTCCTCTCATTTGCATGAAGGCATCTCCAATTCTCCATGCATCGAAGAGCTCATCCGAGTGTAGGAAGTGATTAAGGGTCACTGAGTTTTTTGGCTTGCATGCGGTAGTATCCAACCCTGGATCCACAATGAGATTAAAGTCACCACATTTTATGAGATCTCCACATCGTGTTTATTTGTTTTAGTGATTTGCGTAAGAAGTGGAGCTGATGGGAGCTGGGTGCATTTATTGTTGCAATTGTAATAGTATACAGATGATCGTTTATATCCGCAGTGAGGATAACGTAATGTCCTCCATCATCTATGTGGGAAGCCTTGGGTTTGAAGGATACAGAGTTCCTTATGGACATTAGAACTCCTCCTGTTTTGTGCTCTGGGGTGCTGGCTATGAAGATGTGTGGATAGTCCTTATGGAGGTAAGATGGTATTTTAGATGTTTGAAAGTGTGTTTCTTGTATACACAGGATGTCTGCCTTTTGTTTATTGGCCTCACTCCACAAGGAGTGCCTTTTATCTGGGTGGTTTAATCCCTGCACATTTAGGGAAAGGCATTTAATGTTCATTGTTTGATTTTAGGTGATTTGTGTGTGTGTGCTGCTTACTCATGGTTGTGGTGGGGTCTCTGCAGGTATCCGCAGGATGTCTTCTGGTTCTTCGCGGGGTAGTGCTCCGGATTTTAGAAGCTGCAGATAATGGTAGGTGGTTGGCTGTGGGCACATGCGGAGTAGATAAGGTACTTCTGTGTGCTTCGAACAAAACAAATGAAAGGAACGAGAAGAAGAAAGAGTCAATAATAGAAATGTTCATAAAAACGAATAAAAAGGGGGGATCAATTGGTAGATCCATGGGCAGATAATGCTGCTTGCAATAAAGGAGGGGATTTAGGAATACCATTGTAGTCTTCCTAAGCCAGAGAATATGCTACTAATGCGTTGATGTTAGGAGCCTCCGTTGGTTGGCCGTTTGTGTTGGCGCTTGTGGGATACCACCTGCCATTCCTCATGGATAGTGCCCATTTGTGGATTTGTGGTGGAGGTCGGGGCTTGGTCAGGGATGATTCCCCATGTGTGCAGGATTGCTATTCCCTCTTATAGAGTGGAGGTTTGAGTTGTGGCACCGTTGTGCATGATGAACAGGGTTGTGGAATATTTCCATTTATGTAGGATTTTATGATTCCTCAGGGCCTTTGTGACTGTTGCTAGGTTGCGTCTGCGTTGCAAGGTGTGCCTTGATAGGCCTGGTAGAAGCTGTATGGCTGCATACGGAGATGCTATATTCTCTGATGCATTTGATGGGCACTGATGCGGCTGCATTTGATGGGCACAGTGAGACTGCATTGATGGGCACTGGTGAGGCTGCATTTGATGGGCACAGTGAGGTTGCATTGATGGGCACTGGTGAGGCTGCATTGATGGGCACAGTTAGGGTGCATTGATGGGCACAGTGAGACTTCATTTGATTGGCACTGGTGAGGCTGCATTGAAAGGCACAGTGAGGCTTCATTTGATGGGCACTGTGAGGCTGCATTTGATGGACATAGTGAGGCTGCATTGATAGGCACTGGTGAGCCTTCATTTGATGAACACTAACCATTACCCATGTAATATAGAACTAGACATAAACACAATAAATGCATAGCTACATTACCCATGTGATATAGAGATAGACATTTGATGGACACTGGTGAGGCTGCATTTGATGGGCATTGATAAGGCTGCATTTGATGGGCACTGATAAGTGTCAATTGATGGGCACTGATAAGCTGCATTTGATGGGCACTGGTGAGGCTGCATTGATGGGCACTGATAGGTTGCATTTCATGGGCACTCATGAGGCTGCATTGATGGGCAATGCTAAGCTGCATTTGATGGGCACTGGTGAGGCTGCACTGATGAGGTTGCACTGATATTGCTGCACTGATGGGCTCTGATGGGTTTTTGATGAAAACCATGCGCAGTAATCATGATGCATCGCGGAATCGGATTGAATCATTGACATAATAATCGTAATCAAATTGAATCATGAGACCAGTGAAGATGTGCAGCTCTAGTGTCCACTGAGCATGCGCGAGTGGCGCCGTGCTCTGTGACTGGTCCCGAAGTCTTCTGGGACCTGTCATACGTCCCAGAAGACTTGGGGAGGGAGGGCGGAAGGAGAACTTCGGATCGCCTAAGGAGACCGGAACAGAAGTGGGAGCAGTTACCTGTGAAAATTGGGTACCCACTCCCCCCTTCTCCCCAAAAGCTCAGTTTCACAAACAGGAGCCGGTGAGGAGGCCTTAAAGCAGAACTTTTGGGTGGAGCTCTGCTTTAAGAAACAGTGCTCTAGTCAGTGGGTCTCTGTGTGTTAGACCACAGGCACATACAACTGCTGAAATAAATTCAGTTACATAAACATAGGCTATACTGTTATCCAGTACAGCTGACTGATTTTCATAAATGGGCAGGAACGCTAAAGTAAAAATATTATGTAGAAAACACATTGGGCTCTTTTACATAGGCGTTGAATATAGGCGGCTGGGAGCCATGTTTACTGCTTCTTCAATCACCTATCAATACTATTCACGGCTGTGGCACACTAGTGCAGGATTCAAGGGGTTAAAGCAATAAGAAGACGATACATGGTTTCCTCACTGCCTGTCAACTGCTCTCTGGTGAGCAATCCAAACATAGATTGCTCTTCAGAGAGCAAAGCTAGTGTGAACGAGCCCTGACATTTTGCAACTGCCTCTATTAATTTCTATTGAAACACAGCAAATGTGTGCCATAAATGCACGATAAACACACCTATAGAGTGTATTTAAGGTGCAGTTGCAAGGAATCAAAAGTGATCATTTACCATTTTATCCTTTTAAAAAATAAAAGAAAACACTTCTCACAGGGCATTTAAGGAGCATTGCCTGACGCAAGGTGAATGCCTGTGCAACACATCCAAAACACTCCTTAAAGCTATAGGTGCTTCAGAATTTAGTGCTTGTGTGAAAGACACCAAAATGTATATTATGTAACAAGAAAAAAGAGCTGGTCTTCTGGCAGCTGCACACTGTTCCTGTACAGTTTCGCTGTGCTTTTGGCAAAACGCAGCTAGGCCATGGGTTTTGTGTGGGTTAGCTGTGCTTTCCCATAGATTTCCATGATGTCCTTCGGTTATGGTGTGGTTTCAGAAAGTGCACCAAAGATACAGCATGCAGGAGTTTTGGTGCACTTTCTGAAACTGCACCAGAACTTCAGGACCTCATAGAAGTCTGTGGGAAAGTGCAGTTAATCCGCAGGAAAACCTTGTGTTAGCTGCGCTTTCGGAAAAGCGGTGTGAAGCTTCCCTTAGTATTTAAAGTTAACCACTTTCCGACCGCCGACCGCAGTCTTACGGCGACTGAGTGGCTTGATATCGCAAACCGCCGTCATATGACGTTGGCTGCGATATCCCTCACCGTGAGCGTGCACGCGCCGCCGGAGGCACGCTCGCACGCTCACTGTGTTCGGGGGGGTGGGGTCCAGGGAGCGGGTATGGCGGACTCGATTGCCGCTGGCTACCCGCGATGGCCCCCCCACAGTGAGAGAACGGAGGTCCGTGTAAGTAAACAAGGATCTCCATTCTGTTAGAGGGGGAAGGGCTGTGATCACAGCCTTACTGTATATGTAAGCCGTGATCACTCCCTTCTCCCAGCCAGCCCAGCACACACAGTTAGAACACACCCAAGGAACACAGTTAACCCTTAGAGCGCCCCTCCAGGTTAACCCCTTCGCTGCCAATGGCATTTACACAGTAATCAGTGCACTTTTATAGCACTGATCGCTGTATAAATGTCAATGGTCCCAAAAAAGTGTCAAAATGGTCCGACACGTCCGTTGCAATATCGCAGTACCGCTAAAAATTGCAGCTCGCTGCCATTACTAGTAAAAAAAAAAATTAAAAAACCCCCAGAAATTAATGCTCATCATCCGTATACGCGGCAAATTTTGCGCAAACCAATCAATAAATGCCGATTGTGATTTTTTTTTTACCAAAAAACCAATGGAAAAAAATGTTTTTTATATTTTTTTTTTTTTTGGATTTGTATTTTAGCAAAAAGTAAGAAATTCGTTTTTTATTGCAAAATTGTCGCTCTTCTTTTGTTTATAGCGGCGATCAGAAATGACACAGAGGTGATCAAACACCACCAAAAGAAAGCTCTATTTGTGGGGAAAAAAGGATGCAAATTTCGTTTGGGTACAATGTCGCACGCCCACGCAATTGTCAGTTAAAGTGACGCAGTGCCGAATCGCAAAAAGTGCTCTGGTCCTAAAGAGGGAAATCCTTCCGGGGCTGAAGTGGTTAAAACAATAAAATATTAGGTTTTTGTATTCTTGCAAGTCAATCAATTTTACAAACATCACCTTTAACATTTTCCTTGCTGCTACTGTTCATTGATGGCTCAGCTAGCTAAAGTTTTGATTTGACCTGGTTAAGCTGTCTGCTTCAGGGTTATAGTAAAGAAAGCATCCCTAGCATTCTTCTAAACAAGTTCCAAAATATACTCCTTTATCCCTTGATCTTTTGAATGAAACTAGCTGGTGCCTTTATCACACACGCTGGGGTGTCTGCATGTGTTGTATGATAGCCCATCCTGGAATCTTGGCTCCTAATATCCATCCATCCCATAGGGATACTGGAATAAAGTTAGACCACCATCTTGGGGTCAGAGTATCTGGTAAGCGGCTTGGGATCTGGGTGTGCACTTTTGGGTGTGATTTTGCTATCTACACTAAAATATGGATTTTTGTTGAAGTATAAATTAACTTTTTGCACAAGAGCACCTCTCTTCTTTTTTTCTGATGGACTTTACTAGATTATTTATGAATGTGTAGCGGTACCCCGTAAGGGCTGCTAAGTGTTGTGGTCCATCTGTCACCATGCCCATCCAGGCACCTGATTTCACTCATCCAGAGACATGAAACAGTCCTTGCACTTGTTTTTGTATTTTTATTGAGGTATTAAACTTGGATAGGGTAAGGGAGTATGGGATGCCCACTTGATTGAACATAATGTACACAGGACTCAACGTATATACACCTCAGTATATGCACCTCCTCTCGTCTCTCCAGCACATCACTTGCTTGAAAACTATTTCTCCTGAACACCTCCAGCACATGACTTGCTGCAGACTATTTCTACTCAAAACCTCCAGCACATTACTTGCTTGGATTCCTCAGACCAGCTAGCACTGATTTGTAGGCCTGGTACTGACTCCACCAAGCCTAGGGTGGATGCTGTTTGCAGGCAGGGACCGTGGGCCCCTTTAGTGTAGCAAAACTGTAGGGAAGTCCCAGTGCTAGCTGTTTATATGGCTACTGCTCCCAGAACCACCTCTTCAGGCCCTGCCAGCCCTTATGGCTACAGCTGCCTCTTTCCACTGCCCATTCTTCCACACTCCACCACTGGTTCTGTACCCAATCCCAGACTGCACTTTCCCAGTCATCTCAAGCGTGCCTCCCCATTCCTCTCTTCTGGTTCTGCACCCATGCCAGACTGCACTCTCCCAGTCCTCTCAGGCATGCCTCCCCAGTCCTCCAGACTGCGCATCACTCACCAGTCCTCCTAGTTGCGACTTGTTGTTCCTCCTTGGAGACTTGCCTGGCAGTGCTCTCCTGCTGTCCTCTGCTTGCTCCCGTGCTTCCAGTCCAGGATACCTCCACGCGTTCTTAGGCGGCCCCGTCCGCACCCGAGCCCAGGCCCAAGATCATCCCCCAGACTGGTGACGATAGCCTAGCACTCCATATCCAGTTTCCTTCCCGAACAACTCCTCCCCAGCTGGGCTGGCCCTAGGTATTTAAGGAGGCCTGCCCCCTGCCAATCCAAGTCGGGGATTGGTCAGGGCTCCTTAGAATACAGACAGCTGCAAAAAAAAAAAAAAAATACAGACAGCTCCATCTCTCTTCTCCTCCTTCCTATCTAGAAGACACTAGATGTTTCTAGAAAGAAGTGGGAAGTCCCAGTAATGCTGCCTGTGAGTCACCAGCTCTACCCTGAGTCACTCCCAACCCAAAACAAACAGGCTTATAATATAAAGCAACTTACCAGGCCTTAGTGAAGGCTGCAATAGTTATATTAGGCATTCCATTTCTATTTTTAACCTGGAGATCCTGTCAACAACACACTTCCTGTGCTAGGGTGATAACCTTTACAAACTGTGCCATATTTATAGAAGAGGAACAAAAGGAAGTATGCTAAAACTAGTGGTGGCTGGTGCTCCATCGGTCAGCCTAACCCCCCCCCCCCCCGTCGCTCAAGCCTGCCACCGCACACCATTGACAACAGAATTCTGGGATGTATCAGTAGAGGGATCACCAGCAGGAAGAAGGAGGTTCTGAATAATCTATATAGACCTTTAGTGAGACCTCACTTAGAATACTGTGTCCAGTTGTGGAGACCTCACTTACAAAAAGATATTGATAAGATAGAACAAGTCCAGAGACGGGTAACAAAAATGGTGAAAGGTCTGGGGGATAAAACATATGAAGACGACTTCAGGAACTTAATATGCACAGTCTGGAGGAAAGAAGGGAGAGGGGAGACATGATTGAAACCTTTAAATACATGAAGGGGGTTGAGTCTATATGTTCTTGGTGTTGCGTGGACTGGGATTGGGGGATCGAATGTTGGGATGGATACACTCCCTGTACGGTCAGACAGCGGCCCAGGTCAAAGTCAATGGAG
>BLSH010119132.1:285650-309353 GCA_018402905.1 Glandirana rugosa
ACGAGGGATGGTGGTAAGATTGTGGATACGATTGAGTATATACATCTTTCTTATACAAGTTAGCATAGGTGTTAGAAGGGGGTAGGGAGCATTTTTAAGACTGTGTCAGTCAGCAGCTGCTGTAGGGGATGGGGTGAAAGTGCTCAACAACAGCTGGTAATGCCTGGAGTAGTGACATCACGCATAGGCAGCTATGACCCGTCTATGGTCGGCCCTCCCTCTTCTCCCCTGCAGCTGCTCCTGACTGAAACAGGGGAGCCAGATTACATGACTGGAGTGAGATGAAAATAGGTAAGTATATACACCTTTCTTATACAAGTTAGCATAGGTGTTAGAATGGTGGTAGGGAGCATTTTTAAGACTGTGTCAGTCAGCGGCCGCTGCAGGGGAGGGGAGAGAGTGCTCAACAACAGCTGGTAATGCCTGGAGTGGTGACATCACCCATAGGCAGCTATGACCCGTCTATTGTCAGCCCTCCCTCTTCTTCCCTGCAGCTTCTGCTGACTGACATGGGGAGCCAGATTACATGACCGCAGCTGGCTGAAAATAGGAAAGTATATACATCTTTCTCATACAGGTTAGTTAGCATAGGTGTTAGAAGGGGGGTAGGGAGCATTTTTAATATTGTGTCAGTGAGTACCCACTGCAGGGGAGGGGTGAAAGGGCGCAACAACAGCTGGCAATGCCTGGAGCAGTGACATCACCCATAAGCAGCTCTGACCTGTCTCTTGTTGGCCCTCCCTCTTCTCCCCTGCAGCTGCTGTTGACTGACACAGGTGAGCCAGATAACATGACCGCAGCTGGCTGAAAATAGGTAAGTATATACATCTTTCTTTTACAAGTTAGTTATCATAGGTGTAAGAAGGGGGGTAGGGAGCATTTTTAAGACTGTGTCAATCAGCGGCTGCTGCAGGGGAGGGGAGAGAGTGCTCAACAACAGCTGGTAATGCCTGGAGTGGTAACATCACCCATAGGCAGTTATGACCCATCTTTTGTGGTCCCTCCCTCTTCTCCCCTGCAGCTGCCGTTGACCGACACAGGGGAGCCTGATTACATGATCGAATCGGCCTGAAAAGAGCTAAGTATATACATCTTTCTTAGTTTGCATAGGTATTAGAAGGGGGATAGGGAGCATTTTTAAGACTGTCAGTCAGAAGCAGCTGTAGGGGAAAAGAAGGAGGGCTGATCACAGTGGACCATACCTGCCTATTGCTGATGTCACCTCTTCAGGCATTACCAGGTGTTGTTGTTGAGTGCTCCCTCTTCTCCCCTGCAGCTGCTGTTGGCTCACACAGGGGAGATAACATGACCAGATCGGAGAGGCCTGAAAATTGGTAAGTATGTACATCTTTCTTATAGAGGTCAGTCAGCATAGATGTTAGGAGGAAGGACCACGTTTTTTTTTTTAAGATAAGTTAGGTTTATCCCAGAATTCTACTTTAAGGCCCCATGCACACGGGATGTTTGCCCAGCTCTCCTCCTGACAGCAGTGTTTTGACATAAAAACACTCAATATGTTTAAATGTATCTAGACGTGTTTTGGCGTGCCAAGCGCTTGGACGTTAATTCAATGAATTGGCCAGAGTAATAATTCATTCTGGCCTTTGAAATGAATTAACGCCAATCGCTGAATGCACCTAGCGTTTAGCTGCGTTGACACGCAAAAGTGTTTTTTTTGGCTGCCAAAATGCTGCTGCTCCTGGATCCACTGGCTGTGTGTTTTTTTTTCTGTTGTCTACATGCCATGGAAACATAGGCTAACATGTAGGGGTAATACTAGTAGAGGTGCTGACGCATGCTGCCTTGACCCGTCCATTATCAGCTCCACTTCCTTTGACCTGAAAATTGGAGATTAGCGAAAGGAAAGGCGCTTTGATGAAGGCTTTGATGGACTTAAAGTGGTTGTAAACCTCCGACATGAAATATGAACAAAGCATATATATACTGAGAGCACTGAGTGCCATTTCTGTCTGCTGCTTCATTCCTCTGCTATCAGGTTTTCCTGACACCAAGAGAAAAATGGTGACAGGAGAGGGATCTTCAGCTGACTGGCATCCTCCGCTCTGTTCCGGTGTGCTGTGTGAAGTGGATGTGTCCCTTCCCTCCAATCAGTTCCCCGTGCTCTCCTGTAACTTCAGCACTCCACCCCTTGCTTTTCAGAGCTGAGAGACCCTTTGTAAATTCTGCACTTTGAATGGCTGTTGGGAAAAGACCGCTGTAGATAAACAGGTACAGCCTATGTAGGAGGATTTATTTCATCTCTGTGTATCACTTGAGGCCAGTCACTTGACTGGGTATATATAAGGGTTTACAACCACTTCAATGTATTCTTTAGGACCGGTTCATACTAGTGTGATTCCAGACATCGCATGTCATTCGCACCGCATTGCTGTGCAGATCACATGCGATGTCTGTGCGATACAAATTCATCCATACAAACTGTATGGCTGAAATATATAAGGGTTTACAACCAATTTAATGTATTCTTTAGGGCCAGTTCACACTCGTGCGATGCCAGACATCGCATGTCATTTACACCGCATTGCTGTGCAGATCACATGCAATGTCTGTGCGATACAAATTCGGTCATACAAACTGTATGGCTGAAATCGCATTACATTCGCACCAAAATTGTGAAGGGCCCTTTTTTTGGTCAGCACTGGAATCGGATCGCATGGCTGTTCACACCTATGTGATCTGATTCCTGCACCATTTCACAGTTCGCACTGCGATCTGCGAACCAACCTGGGGGTGTCATTAACTTTACATTGACACCCCCAGCGGTTCGCAGAGACCAGTGTGAACCAGTGTGCGAATCAGGTGCGATGCAGGAACCGACACTGAATCGCAGGGTTTCCCTTGTCGCACCAGTGTGAACCGGAGCTACAAGTAAGCCCTCTTCTGATTGGGTGCAGAATTTCATAGTTTATAGAGCATATTGTTTATCTGTTTGTAGTTTATTTGGAAGCAGACTAAATTCTAAGGCCTCCTTTAGCATAGGTGCAGGAATGAAATGGTGCGAGTTCAGCCAAACTTGCACCATTTCATTCCCACGTCAGTCCCGACTTCGGTGCGATTTCAGAGACATTGTGCAGATGTCTATGAAAATCGCACCTGAATCTGTAAAAGTAATACAGAAACTACTTTTGGGAATCGGTGCAGCTCCGCAAATGCAGCGTCGCACCGATTTGGATGGTGCCATTGCCGGCAGTTGACATGTCATGCCACACCAATGTCAACCAGGGCTCACACTGCTGTTTAGCTGCATCCATAGGATAGAGCAGCCAGGTTCAGTGGATTCTTGCAACTGGAATGACAGGTGCACATGAATAGTGACGGCTGCTCAGCCTATACAAAGCTGGTATCTGTAGTTAGGGATGGGAGTCTGAGCCTGGACACATCTTACTGCCTCCAGGCTCGGACACCCATCCCTAAAACCAGGTACCTGCTTGGTATGCAGAAACATTCAAACAGTGACAGCCCCTGTCAGCACTTTCTGCAGGCTTAGCGGCTGCCACTATATGCATGCGCCTGTCATTCTGGGTGCAAAAATCCACTAATTCTCACTGCTGGAATCTAGTGGATGCCGCTAAAGGGCAGTGTGAAGGAGGCCTCCAGATGACCATACATTATACAGTCTGATTGTACAATTGGCTTCAGATTTACCATCAATCATGTAGTATGAGGGGCCTGTCTGACACAAAGGGTTGTTTAGGTTTGTCCCTATATTACATAGTTTTGGTAAAGCTAAAGAAGATTATACAGAGATTGTGCAATCAGATTGTATAGTGTATGGCCAGCTTTAAGCTTGCCTTACATTATACAGTCTAATTGTAGAGTGTACAGTGAAATTGTAGATTGTAAAGTCAGATTGTATAGCATTAACAGCTTAAAGATTGTACAATCCCCTAAAAAAAATATGTAATATGAGGATAAACTTAATGAGTTCATTGCTTTAGTATCAAATCAGGCAGGCCTTTGTACTACATAGTTGATGGTAGATCTAAAGGAAATTGAACAATCAGATTGTATAGTGTATGGTCACCATATGATATAATATTCCCCTTGTATACATAAATAGGTGTGGGCAAGCTGGAGATCTGGATGTCTGCTCTTCTGAGCGTACTCATTACAAGTCGGATACAGGGTTAATGATTATTGCTCAGAGAGCAGAACATATTCAGAAAAACAGGAAATTGTAGGAGGTGGCTGCATGAATCCCAGAAAATCCTACACTTGTCCAAAGTTAAATGCCATAGTTATCAGTTGCATATACAGATTGACATAAACCTGTTTTTTGGATAGTATTTTAGCATAAGCATGTCATATTACAATACAAATAAGAATTTGATTGCTGAACGGGGAACAATTAAGGCCTATTAACTGATGTGGCATCCAGCTACTAGATGACCTCTTCTAGCATAACAAGGTCAATATCTCACTATTAGGACTTGTGTCTTCAGTGTCCTGGCTGGAACAGGATTTTGGATGATTGTGTTTTTCAAACGAGCAAGGCTTTTGCCAGGCAAAGATACTTGTATATACCATAATGTCACTGAATACCTAGCAATCTATACAGTATTTACTAAATTAACCATTTTATTTTAGTATGGGCAGGAATGGCAGTATGCTATGTTGGTGCTCTTATTGAGGCATTTAGCCAATACCAACTGATATTACAATGCTTATAGAGGGTTCATAGTTTGCTGCTACAGTAGAAGTGACTGAGGTGCTTTGATGCCTGCAGTGACTACTAATTACTGACAATTCTGAACTGACTTCATATGATAAACATACATCCCAGCCTTTCATGCCCACTAACATACTGCTCAAGTCATAGTTTGTTTATGGTTGCACATACAGTACGCATTCACAGTTGAATTGATCAGACTGTACATTGTAACTTTGTAGCAAGTTACAAGGGGAGAGGCTGCAGTAGGGGCCAATCTGTGTCAGACATATGCGAGGAACTGCACATGCACCAGGAGATACATGATTGTGTCATCAATCAGCCATCGTGTTGGCCTAGGGAGTTAATGGTGACCCTAGATCAGCCTTTTTCAACCAGGGTGCCTTCAGGTGTCTTCAGGGGTGCCTTGGCAAAATACCTAGAAATTGTCCAAAAACTGTATACAAGCCAGGAGGTGGATCAAGCCTGCCTATTAGTTACACAAAGCCACAGATTTTCATTTTGCACCATTACATCATTTGGGTGGAAGTCAAGTGGTCAACAATTTGGGATTTATCCTACACTGAACACAATAAGAGCACCTTTCTTTTGCACTTCAAAGGACTATTTGGACTTGGATCTCAATCTTGAGTATATTTAAGGCTGGGTTCACACTGGTGCGAATTGGATGCAGGTTTTCTCGCATCCAATTCGCATGTCAGGAGCAGTGGCGGCCGCTCCATTAGAGGCGCAGGGCACTGCCCCTAATCTACATGGAGGGTGCTGAACGCAGGGATTTAGTGGGGTTTTTTCATTTTTGAAGCACATGATTAGAACCCGAGGCTCTTATTGGCTTCAAAAAAGGGTGGGCTTAGGACGCCGAGCACTGCACCCTGAGCTCACCCAGTTGTGTGACAATAAGGAATTAATATTATCTATTGTCTTCCTACTTCTCCTCCTGGCCAATTAGGAAGCTGGTCCTGAAACCTGATTGGCCGAGAGGACAAGAGACCGTATAGGCCAGTACCAGGGGAGGATGTACGGGGAGATCCAGGAGATGGCCGTCCTCATCGGAGCGTTCTCTCAATGCTCTGCAGCGCCGCAAACATGCGCAACACACAAGCCAGAGCCCGACTGTGTGAGTTACCACCTACGAGGGGTAAAGGTGATTTTTTGATGCCCCCCCGGCTGGGGCACCAGCCACCACTGGTCAGGAGACTGTGACCGGCTCTCAAAGCTGGTTCACACAGCTCCAGGACGGCTGCGGAGCGCACAGCAGAAGAGTCCTGTGCGTCACTGGTTCATTTCAGGTCCAAATTCAGCCAAGAAATTGGACCGAATTTGGACCTGAAACGGAGAACGGGGACTCACCAGACCCCTGCTGTGAGCCGCTCCACACAGCAGTGTGTACCGCGTCTGAGTGATTGTCTGAGGGATATTTTGCTCTGTTTTTTGCACATATGATTTGATTTTTGGCATCACAATTATTGTGGCGTGTTTATGTCAATCAGAATTGCACTTTGTACTTTATGTAGTATAATTGATGTATGAAATATTGAATATTCTATTTCTCATTATAAAAAAAAATTTTTTTGCACTTTTTAATTCACCGTTTAGCATTGGAGTTTCTATACCTGTACACACAAGACAGCACACTTTTTAAATATTTTTTTGTGTCGGATCTGCTGGACGGCGGGCGCTGGCATGAAAAGTAACATCAAAGTAGATGTATCTTATGTTGGGGTTGGTTGTGGGGTGAACGCCCCTTGATATGACACTCATTCTTCTGTAATACTGTTTTGTGCTTGGAAAGACCATCTGAAGAGATATAGCATGTAATGCTGATTTGTCAATAAAGTATCTGTTAAAAAAAAAATATATTTTTATGTGTTTACTACTACTTTGCAGTGCAGCAGTCTCGTTAATAGTAGCCGAGTGTGAGTCCCAATATATTTGAACAGAGTGGCCCCTTACCTCCTCTTCTGGAGTCCCCTGCTGACGCTCTCCACAGCTCCTCTCTTATGTGTGCCCCCCATAGCAAGCCATGTGCCATGGGGGCACAGATGTGGGCGGGCTCCTGAGCCAGGCTATGTGCGTTCATAGACACACATAGCACAGCTCGTCATGTGCCTCTCATCACAGAATTTGACTGACAGCAGCAGGAGCTAATGGCAAATGGTGAAATGCGTGATTAAACTTTTTTTACCTTTATGCAGGATAGCAAAAAAAAAAGAAAACATTTTAACTTTAGAATCACTTTAAATATTATAAATTTGACTAACATTTGTGAGAGAGTTGTAGAAACATATGAATACTATCTTCTAATTCTCTAGTTTCTCTTCTTTCAGAAACAATGTGATCTGCCTATATTTTACTGGTGCATGTGTAACGGCCCACTTGCACCATTTGAGTTGGCATGTTCTGGTCAGCTTTGCTTAATGCAGTCCCAACACAAAGACAAAGCAATTTTCTTTTGTTTCCTTTGGTGTCAGTTCACACTACTGCTTCATGGTGGCGTTTGCTGAAAAAGAAGTACTTTACGCAGAACTTTTTTCAGTGCAATGGATTGTGACACAAATTAACACATCCTGTCACAGCTGTGATAAATAGAAATAGAATAGAAGGAGAAGTGGTATGATGGGGGTTACAGGGAGACAAAAGAGAAAATAAAGTTGGCACAAATGCTCATGTTTAATAAAAATCATTACAAACAAAATAAATAGAGAGTTTTTTTTTCTTGTTATTATAGGCTCATTTACATTTGTGCAGTGGTTTTGTCCAGTAAACTCAAGTGCAGTGCGCAATTCCGCAACATTTATGCATTTTTCCATCCTGTACTACAGCTCACCCACAGCACTGTTTCGTTCTGCGTTTCTTCGCACTGTGGGCTGGTTCACACCAGATACAGTCCAGTGCGATTTTATTCTGCATCAAAAATGCAGTGTGGATTGGATTCCAGGGGCCCTAGTTCATACCAGTGCAGTGTGTTCCAGTGTAGTCAACCTAAGTGGAACATGTTGCATTTTTTTACTGTATGCAATGCATCTAGAATGCGACAAAATGCATCAAGAACACATTAGAACACACATGTCCTCAATTGAGATGAAGAAAAAAGGGGAGGGGGTGCACCAGAATGCATCAAAAATGTACTGGAACACATCAAACATGTGCATGCAGAAATGCATCTGGAACACTGAAATGATGGTATAAACTGGCCCTGAAACTCAGCCGTGGTGCATAGAAAAGAATGGCATGTCACAATGTGATATTTCAAAAAAGTTCAAGGAAACAGCACTCTGCAATTTAAAAGTGCAATGCTGGGCAGAACTAATACTTCCTGTGTAGTAAGAAGGAATTTTACCACACAGGAAGTGTTAACCTGCCCTAAAACCTTATTGTAAAAAACCTAAATAAAGTTTCCTAAAAATAAATAAAATATAAAATGACTTTCATTAATTTTCAAAAAACACCATTGAAAAAGTTTTTGAAAGAAAGGAAAATGCGCTATCTATGTGCAAAGGAAAAATGAAAAGGTTGTGTATATACAGTATATACATATATATATATATATATATATATATACTGACTGTATTTTAGATATTCTTTTACTTATGTAAATAAAAATGACCTTTATATTAGTCCAGTGGGCTTATTCTGGCTTCAGAACAAGAAAGGTTTAAAAATAACTGTGCATTGCAGGTGCAGAAATGCTTGGGTAAGCACTTTTTCTCCAGTGCATGCAGTATGTGTACGGGGGGCCAGACCTAAAATTGTGTTTCCACTTTCACAGCCATCTTTGGATAACACCTACTTCATATTTGTTATATGCTTCAATTCACATAGCATAACTGTTAAAAATATAGTTACAAATTGGTGCTTGCATTTTTACTTGATTTCTATATGCTTAACACCTTCCTGTCCCCTTCCAGCTGGCCCTTTAAGTGGGTCTTACTGATCACTGTGATTGGCTGTAACAGGAGTCACATGATTGGGAGCCCCTCCCGCCAACTCCTGATCATAAACACAGACCGGGAGCTGTTTTTAACAGCTCAGTGTTGGGAGTGTGCACTGAGCCAGCTCCCTTCACAGAAACATTTCTTCCCATGGATCCACTGTACAGTGTATGTATGTCGCTGCCGGACATATGCGTTACTTGGTCGACAAGATTTAAAAAATTCTACGTAGCTTTCCCTTCAATTAAATGTTAGGGAGGGTGTAGGAGTGAGAAGTTATGTTTACTATAATTAACCAATTCTGTACTTTACTGGCAGATCTCATTATCCATTGTAAACTTAATATGCACACTGTCTGTCTGGCTGGTGCATTGCATGTGAAGCAAAAAAAAAAAAACGAATTTCACTTTGAAAGCTATTCGGAGCAATTCAGGTTTCCTATAGAGCCCTATGTATAAACCTGCTCCTAAGAAACAAGCAGAAGGGTAAGTATTTTTTGAAAACTGTTTTAGGTATGCTGTGTACATTGGAACACATAACAAGCATATAGTGGTGGGGGTTTTAAATATGGAAATTTACTTTAAAATTGCTCTTTCCTTTAAATGCAGAGTAACGTAAATTGGCTTCTTAACCCTTTGAGGACCAAGGGATGTATTTGTCCCATGTTTTATAATATTTTATATTGATGAAGGTAATCTTATGGTCCTCAAAGGCCCATTGGAAAGCCATTGGAGCCGATAATAGCCAGGCAACTAAAATTTTCAGACAATACTGAGGTCAGGGACAGGTAGGGTTGCCACATCATCCCTTTAATCCAGGACACACATGAATTACACAGGTTCTGAGTCTAATTTAATGCAGATAAGGCACCAAGTGAGTTTGATTACCACTTTAATCAGCCACAGAACCTGTGTAATTAATATGTGTCCTGGATTAAAGGGATGATGTGGCAACCCTAGGGACAGGACCTCACTTGGCCTCAGACTCATTAACCCTCCACTAATGCACCTCCAGCTTGTATTGGACAGGACTTTAGTAGGACAACAATATGATACAAATAGGTAACAGAAGACACATCAATAGAATATCAATAGGACACAGGTTTATCATTTCTTGAATAATGCCTTTCCATTTGAGGATAGCAAACAGCTACTCCCTCTAGGCCTTACAAGAAGGAGGGAGCTAACAATTCCCATCCAAGAAAGTCAGCAGATCTGGTTGACTTTATCCCCAAGTTCTTTTTGCCTTATTGCTTCTTCCCAGTCCTTGACCTAATCCAGGGGTGTCAAATACAATTTAATAGCGGGCTGCATCAGCATTATGGTTCCCCTCAAAGGGCCTATTGTATCTATAAGACTATATAAATTTATGTGTGAGGGCCACATGAAATGGTCTATCTTTTTCAAAATTGTCAACCTTTTCCCCTTTTAAACCACAATCAGATCCCAAAAAACCTGCCTAAGCCCTGGATCTTCACACCGCGCCACACGGATAGTCCAAATGTAGGGTACGAAAATAAAGAAAGGTCAGCAGGCTGGTAGCCGTTAAGCAGGCACTTTAAATAAACATGTTTGTACATCCAAAATCTACCAAATAAACTATAAGGTAAACAGCGGCGCTATTTAAATATCAGGCACTTGAAAACACAAAACATATACACCCAGTGAATGTGATAGAAGTTCCAAAGGATAGTCCATAGAAAGTTATTAATTAGATCATAGCAGACAGTCATCAATGCTCCCAAAGATGTAAACAGCTTGACACTGAAGACCCTCGGCACCACACCACGAGAAGAACCGTTTTGTGACTCCTTCTCCTTACACGGATGTAAACTTACCGAATCCCAGTGCCTCGCACTCTCATGCTCGGCACGTAAGCATAACTCCTAGAGCAACATAAATATCCACTTAATTTCCACAAATACCGGAAGTCAGCCAACTCTCATACTGGGGGAGAGAACAGAGACGCCAAATAGTGTAGTACCATCAAATAAATCAAGGGTCTTCAGTGTCAAGCTGTTTACGCCTTTGGGAGAATTGAGGACTGTGCTATGATCTAATAACTTTCTATGGACTATCCTTTGGGACTTATAAACACTATGACATTCACTTGGAGGTTATCATTTATGATGCAAGAAGGCTATCAGTGGTGCCCTAATTGGGGTGCCTAAACACATCTCACTGCTTGGCAATCGCCCATGTGATCTGACCAGCTGTCAATATTACATTATCGGCAGATTATTGACATCCTGAAACAGATCGCAAAACGCAGTGCGATTGTTAGAATCGCATCACATGGGTGTGAACACAAATGCGATGCGATTCAGGTGCAGGGAAAGAAAATCATCCTGCACCATTTTGATGCAAAATGTATGTCTCAAACCGTACCGCACAGACATCGCATGTGATGTGCGCAGGAATGTGGTGCGATTCCTGTGCGAATCACATGCAGTGTTTTCCACAAGCCAGTGTGAACCTAGCTTGACTTCTTTCAAGTGTGAATGGTCATAAATGGATCGAATTTCAGCTGGTCCTTGCTGAACTGACCGAATTTTGATCCATCTATGGCCAGCTTAAGTGCCTCCTAGTGGCTGTATGTAAGAATACAAAATATTCATATGCTATATGAAGCCCACCCAAAACTGCCATTTTAGTTTGTGGGTTGCTGTAACTTTTTATCACATGCTGGTGGACCTGTTATTGTTATCATTAAGTAGCCATAATGCTAGAATCATTGACATCCAATGTAAATAAGTTAGGCTGCATTCATACAGGGGCGACCCGACTTCAGCGCGACTTTGCTAGGCGTCTTCAGCGTGACTTTCAGGGCGACTTACTACATGACTTATGCCAGGCGAGTTTGCCTGTGGCCAATCAGAGAAGGGAGGGAGGGGGCTGCCCCAAATAAATTCTATTCTTTTCACTGACAAAGTCGCTTGCATTTAGCTGGGGGATCCGACTTTGAGGCAACTCCTATTGAATTCTATGGGCACAAGTCAGATAGAAGTCGCCTTGAAGTAGTACAGGAACCTTTTCTGAAGTTGGAGCGACTTCAGTAGTGTACAATAAGACGGCTCTCATTTATTTCAATGGGATTTCAAATGTCAAGCGACTTGGGGTGACTTGAGGTGACTCAAGTCGGAGCGCAAGTCGCCCCTGTGTGAATGGGCATTTAGAAGTTGGGTTATATGCCATATGACCTTGCTACAACCAATGTCAAATGAAAAAACTCCATAAGCAAACTTGCCATAGGTTAGTACACAATTTTCTTACTAAGCTGCTTGCATCTTTGTATTTAGAGACATAATTGTATCCAGATGTAGCTTGAATGTTTCTAGACAGACTATTACTTTTTATTTGAGATGATACAGGGAATGAATGCCAATTCCATGTGTTAATCTTGACTGCTAAGCACATCATTTATGGATAGTTAGCCCATTAATAAAACAGCAGTTAATATCATTCTCTATAGAGGTGCCTGTCTCTATGATAACACTAATGAGGCACCCCATCTCTCTATTAATTATTCACTTCAACTAAGATCTATGGCATTTTGTATAACAACTTTTTTTGTTGCTAGTAAACTAATAACAAAAATCCTGTTAAGTAAAGTCATATACTGTTTTCGGACTCTCAAATATGATAACTTAGCATTGCCATTTTATCTGACCCCCCCCCCTTGCTCCACTCCCCCCCAGCGCCTACCCCCCCATGGCCACCGTGCAGCACTGCCGTCTTCTATTCCTCTTTGTCCTGCCAGTTGCAGCTGCTGCAGGGGAGTCTCAAGGGCATCTTAGTTTGCAAATAGATTTCTGCCTCTTGGAAAAAAGGTTCAATGTAAATTTTACAAATATTTGTTATTTATTACCTCAATACAGTTTTAGCTTTTATATTTAGTAGGAATTTAGCAGAAATATTGTAAGTTTTGTTGTGTTTGTGTCCACTAATAATGATTTTAGTGTATTTTTAGCAAAAATATTGTTTTGATAAACATTTGCACAAATATTAGTAGCACCTTCTTTTTATTCTATTGGTCATGTGCTTTCAGTATGTATGATTTGGGGGGTATTTAACAAACTCTGAAAGCTCTAAGTAAACAATAAAAACATTTTAAAAAAGCAATGGAAAAATTGCAAAAATGGTCTCGCCACCTGAACTTAAAAGTGGAGCGCAGGGCTTGGCAGCGAAAGGGTTAATGCCCAACTCTAGGTATTAGAAGAAATCTACCCTGTCTAGGGGTGCAGAAATATCGCAGTGCATGCTCTTGCAGGGTCCCCCAGCGATGTGTCCGGTTCCCCTCATCCTCTTCTATAAGCTGCAGTTGCACGCTTGACCCCACCACATACAATGCAGGGTTAGTAAAAAAAAAAAGTAGATTTTTCTTTTTGTAACCGGGGTTAGGCTTTCATTCCGGAGAAAAAGGTTAATGGCATTTCATGCACTAAAAATTGCAATTTACTTCTTTGTAGACCTTCAGACAAGTTTTTTAATTCTGAAATCTACTTGGGGTAACTGGTGTGGATCTGCATCCACCTCTATTATATCTTCACACCACCTACGTCTGTCCTAGAAACTGTTGTTCTGTTTTTAGGTACTCTTTGTAATTATGTCTTATTTGGATTACTACCTGTAACTATCTTGGATAAGTTGTACTTAAAGCCCAACTAAAAGCAAAAAAGTTTTTCCATGCAGTGAAGCTGTGCCTGCACTGCATGGGTCACCTGCTCGTTTTTGTCTATGGAGAAAGCTTATACTCACTTGATCCACCTGCAAATGGCGTTCCCCCACCATCCAGCGGTGGACTGTTCCTGGCGTCCTCACATCCAGAGCAGGTTTGTGGGTGCGGTGATGTCAAGAACAGTCTACCACAGAAGACTGCTAGACTGCAGGGTGTTGGGGCAGGAGCCACAGGGACCAGTCTTGTGCTGGGAGGATTGGAGGTTTAGGTAAGTATATCTCCATTCTCCAATACCCTAGACAGAAACGAGCAGTTGATCCGTACAGTGTGGGCACAGCTTCATTGCATTGGAAAATATTTTTTAATAGCAAATATTTCTACCTCTGCCTACCTCTTTTAATGTCTTAGAGAAAGGGGACATAACATATTTTCTCCAGAATTTAGCGCAAAATCATTTATGGAAGATTTATCAACTAGAGAACAGCTGGGGGCGCATTTGTTTTTTTCTTTTTAATTCTTATACAACAGAGAAAGGGGTGAAAGGGTCTCATGCGACCCATAAAACACCAGTTTGACATGCCTGTCTCAACTCTTGTAACTGTCACTTTTGCTGGACAGCTTGGTCTACATACATGTAAATATATATTTAAAAAAAGAAGTTGAAAAAAAATAAAGGCAATGTACACAGAGAACACCAGTATTCCAGGTGTTAACCCCATGATCCCAGCATGTGCTGCAACATCTTCTTATGAGATTTGGTATACTCAGCATTCCCCAGAATCTTGTCACCAAGATGATGATGTCACTCCCTGCACTTTGAGACCTGAAAGAAAGGCAGTACTATAATAATCAATTTTTATCCCCCACAAGAGATTTTTTTACACGTTTATACAGCGTTTTGGCAAGGAATATGAAGTGCATGTCTGCTTTAAAACTTCGTTTTATCTGTCTGGTGAGTTTTTCTGAGTAGAGATACAGTATGTCATTATGATACCTCATTAATGTTTCTGGTCATCCTTATGTGCAGTTTCAGAGTCATAGCCTTTAGGCCTCAAGAAAGCCTTTAATTAATGTAAATGACAAAGTCTTCTAAAGTGGAATTATTCTTGTGTAGCTGCAATAATTGGCTATAAGAAGCATATTGCATAATATAGAAAGGGCGATAATTAGTGTATTGAAAGAGGATATAAGATGCCATAAGCCCTTGAACCTAGATTATCCCATTTTACTGCAGTCAGTAATCAAACCTGTAATTTATAAAGAGTAGAGAGGCTCACGGTAGTGCAACAAATGGCAGAACTTTCAACAGATTCATGTACAGTATTTGTCGATAAGGTCTATATGAATCCACCTATTGAAGCTCTGACAGAACTGTTGCAGTCATCTCTCTTGTGAAGTTTTAAAGGATAAGTTCACCTTTTAACAAAAAATAATAAATGCACATTTTTTTCAGGTAAAAAAATGTGCATTTATTATTTTTTGTTCCTGGAGCCTGTAAAGCATTGCACCAGTGATCAGCAGATAGCTAATGCCACGCAGGTCTCTTTCAGACTGTCAGTGTATCTGTGCGCTCCTACATCCCCTATGGGCAAGCAGATACAATCTGACAGAAAGAGAGAATGAACTACCACAGCACTCCGCAACATCATTGTAGTTCATTGAAAACTACAAGCCGACAGCAACAAAGGCTGCTGGACCTTGTCGTTTCCATGCACAGAGGACTGTAAATGGATGACGTGAATGGGCAGGTGGAGCCCCACTCGACCAGATTTTTTTAAAATTGTGACAGCTAGCAGGGGAGAGAAGCTGTCCCCTCTAGCTGTCAGATTGAGGATCCTGGGGGGGGGATTATGCGGCGGCCGGTCAGTTCACAACATGTTACATGTAACACTCTGATTATGGATGTAACATGTTACGAAGGGTGAACTTATCCTTTAAAGCCAGATAAGCTATTTGCAGAAGTTGGGAGGGTAATGGAATCATATGAACTACACCATGTCCTTAAAAGAGTATGGGTTTGGGCTTTTTTTTAGATTCATACTTACCTAAGTGGATGCAGCATGGGTCCAATGCTGCATATGTCCCCTGGTGCCCCTGCACTGAGAACCGAGCGATTGAACATCGCCAATCCCTCGGTTCTGACAGCTCCCTGAGCAGAGAGCTGCTGACTGTCAGTCACAGCTCTCTGCTCTGCCCCCTCCTTTCTCACTGGAGCACTGAGCTGTGGAGGGGGGGCCGGCTCAGGCTCTCAGCAGCTCGCTGAGAGGCTGAAACCAGGTGTTGGTCCAGGGATTTGGCGGATCCAGACTCCATTGTCGCAATGACGCAGTACCTGGACTGACATCCATGACATCAGCACAGAGTAGACTTCAGTTCGCTTTCTGCTGAAAATGGGTCACAGGAGTGCAAAACGAGTTGTACTCATGTGATCCATAGGAGAAGTACAGCCAAACGAGCTTTGGCTATACTTCTCCTTTAACCTCCTAGCTACAATTACATTTCTAATCCCTGATAATTGGCCCTGTGTAAAACCAAAAAAAATATACTTACCAATCTATGGGGTCCAGTGTTGTCTTCCTGGCAGCCAAAAGTATTCTTCTCCATCCTGCCCCCCACTGCCATCCCGACACAAGACCTGGTGTATTTGCAGGCACGCTGTGCACCTCTGCCAGGTTCTATAGACTGGCATAGACCTGCTGCTTTCTGTGCATTCAGTGGTGGTGGTGGGGGGGGGGGGCATATTGCACAAGCACAGACATGCTGCAGGTTTCTTATAGGTCAAGAAACAAACAGAAATTCCCAGTGCTGCCCTAGGTTGTCTGATAAAAGGTCCAATAAGATGGTGAATGAAATGTCCAGAATTGTGGAACTGAAAATACTTAAGCACCACACCTATATATGAAACATTGTCTCATATACTCTGCCTGAATGAGAGACAAAAAAATCAATGAGAAATGTCTGTAGTATCCATTAGAAACAGGCAGCCAGCTCTGGGGTCAGGGAACCCACGCTGAAACAGAAGAGGGGAAGGGGAGAGAGCCGTCTGGGTCTGACAGCTGTCATTCAGCTCCCTGCAATTTGGACTATCTCACTATCTCCTGCTGGATCCTTCACACAGCCCGCCTGGCCACAGACAGCCTCTCATGATTACCCTGTGAGTTGAACATGTTACTGGGTTTTATATTTACTTATTAAACTGTTTTATACTATTGGTCGCTTGGCACCTCTCTCTCCTTCCCCTCTTAGGTTTCTAATAGGTCCTATAACCCCACAGTGTGTCTAGGCATGCAGGAGATATGCATACTGGATAAATGGGGCTGAAACACTGCATATGTCACCCTCACCGAGACAAGAATTCAGGAAATGAAGAATGAAAACTAAAAAGTGTATTTATTATTTCAATCTGTGTTTTTTCCAATTGTGTAGCAGGGAGACAGGAGGAGGCAGAGGAGAGCCAGTTCTATTCATAGGTCCAATTTAAAGACAGATTTTGTGGCAGTATTGTCTCAATGATGCGCCACAACATTTACAAATGCAATACAGTATACAAGCCTCTACTTTCCTTTTGCCTGTATGGCAGCATTTCATTATATATTTGTCCTAACCATAGCACTATATAGTAAAAGTGTGACAAACAAGAAGTACTTGAATTTGTCTCACATGTCGGTACCTACAATGAAAATGGGTCACAGGGTTTTCATGAATTTGGCGCACGGCATCCATCTTTATACACACCCCTATAAATCTGTCACAAATGCTTTATTGAATGGCCCCGATATGTAATGACGAAGTAGGGTAATGGATGTCATATCACGTTCTTGGCCAAGGAACTTGCCTACAAAGTGACCATCGATTCTATCCATTGGTCATCTCATTCCCATCCTCTGTAAATGTCAGGTTGCCCCATTTACTAAAGTGTGAAGTGAGGTGAAGGCAGTAGTTTGACTTGACATGAACTTCAAACATCAAGTCATGCATAGGAGAGGCTGTTTTTGTTCAAATATTCTACACATGATTGGACGTTCACTTCATGTCTCTTCACTGCACCTTACTTTAAAATGTACTACTTCAGGCTTAAAGAGGTTGTAAAGGCAGGAGTTTTTATCTTAATGCATTCTATGTATTAAGATAAAAAAAAAAACACCTGTGTGTAGAAGCCCCACCAGCACTTCCTAATACTTACCCTGAGCCCCATCTCTCTTCAGCGATGTCCACAATCCCCTCAGCCATCCAGGGAACTCCTCCTGATTGGCTGAGACACACCAGTGGTGCCATTGGCTCTAACGGCTGTCAATCAAAGTCTGTCAGCCAATCGGGAGAGACAGGGCGGGGCCATGTCGAGGGGCTCTATGTCTGAATGGATACACAGAGCTCTGACTCAGCTTGGGTGCCCCATAGAGAGCTGCTTGCAGTGGGGGCACTCGAAGGAGGGAGGGGCCAGGAGAACCAGTGAGGGACCTGAGAAGAGGAGGATCTGGGCTGCTCTGTGCAAAACCAACTGCACAGAGGAAGTAAGTATAACATGATTGTTATTTTATTTATTTTTTTTAAAAAGCGAGCCTTTGCAATAACTTTAATCCGTAAGGTTATCCAGCATTAGAGCAACCATATACTGTATATTCCAGCAAGTTTTCCTGCACACTAAAGCCTACGCCATGTTGTGTACCACCTTCAATGATTATGTCCAGTCTAGATATAATTCTACACATTCTATGGTTTAGGAGGCAATGCATTATATAAAACATTTCTATGAAAATGTAAACTATGGGGGTCATTTACTATAGCGCCGGCCGCGACTGCGGTAATTAGCGCTACAATGTCGCAATCACGGTAATTAACAATATAACTCTTAAAAAAATGGAATTCACTATAGCTCCCATACAACAGATAGCGCCCAAACCCTCACTCTAGTTAGGACATGGAAATAATGTTTAGAGCATGATATAATCGCCTAAATGGTACTAAAATATGTGGTATATTTCTTAAAGATAATCTGCTTTTAAAGTGATTTCTACACTGAAATACCTTTAAACGTCTAAGAGATAAATTCCCCATATCTTTACAACTAGGTGCCAGCACAACTGAGCATGCTCTGACATGCAAACTACTCTCATGTTAACTCCCATGGCTTTTTTACAGGGAGCTATAGTAAATACCAAAATTAGCGCTGTTTTTTTGGGAGTGAAAATGAGAGTTATATAGCCCAATGCAAGTTTCAACCATTGATTCTTATGGTACAATTGTAACTTCCCCAAATAAATTATTTTCATGTTGAGATGAAATGTATCTTTCAAAGAACACAATAAGAGACAAACACTTGCAGAAGGTGTTATGTAGTATATTCGTCATTTGCAGCTGAATTCACAGATGATTTGTAAATGATAGTAACACATGCCCACTATGTGCTATGCTATAAATAAGAATGATGAGGTAGAACTGAGATCATATTAAACTCCTTAATCACAATGACTGAGCCACAGGGAAGTATGAACTTGTGAGAGGGCTGCTGGGAGATCATTGTACTTCCTTTTATATTTACTTTATACAAACGATCAAGATAAATTGTGGTTTTCTTTTTACATGTTTTCTGTGTTATTGATGAGATGTAGTAGGAATGAATGAATATTATTATGGGTTTGCTGTAATGCATTTGAGACACTAAATCAAGCTTATACATTGTATTTGAGGCTTTATCCAAGTTCAAAAACACTTAAGCCCAGGTTCACACTTGTGCAATGCAGGAACCAGCGTGATCCCAGCGCCGCTTCCTGCATCGCATCTCTCCTACAAGTAGTTCACACTGCCTTTTGCGAACTGCTGTGGGTGTCAATACAATGTTAATGACACCCCCAGATCAGTTCATAAATTGCAGTGTGAACTGTGGATTTGTACAGGAATCGGATCTTATGGGTGAGGACACCCATGCGATCCGATTCCAGTGCGGGGAAAAACAAGTCCCTGCACCTTTTTCTGTGGGAATCCAATGTGAGTTCAGCCATACAAAGTGTATGGCTGAACTGGCATTGCTTAGACATTGCATGTGATCGGTACCTGCGGTGCAGGTGCGAATCTCATGCAATGTCTGAGATCGCACTAGTGTGAACCCGGACTAAAGGCATCATTCACATGGGCATGTCAAACAAAACCAAGAAATTTCCAAGCTCAACTTACCGACCATCCTGCGACCAACTGAATTAACCTAACAGTAAGCGTTAAAAACAGGGGGTTCACTACACACATTTGCAAACGCATACGTAAGCTGCAGGCCCTGGCAAGGCACCCTGTATCCTGCAGAACCTACCTTTCACTTATAAGAGGCCCCACAATGGAAGCACATGCATTTTAATAAATAGGGGCAGGTGATTGGAGGAGCAGGAACACATTGGATATCCAGCACATTGCACTATGGCGGCTAAGGTGTCAGTGTGTTACCTGACCAACATATCAACAATACAAACAAAGGTCACTGCCCCACCAATGACTGGTCTTCACAGCAAGGAGCACTGGAAGGGCAGACGCATGTCAAACAAAACCAAGTAATTTCCAAGCTCAACTTACCGACCAGCCTACACATGGGCATACCTATCCGTACAACCATGCAAAGGCCCATCTTTGTCTGCATGGAATGCACAGGTGTTCCATGAGTGGACACATGGACACAGCTGCTGGCCATAATTTGACAGCCATGTCGGTATTGGTCCCCAAACTCACACTGTCTGCATTCGGGGACATGCACCCACACAGCTGTCAAATTGTGACTGTGCAGCTGCAACCCAATAAACATGAATGAGATTGCTTGCATGCGGATGCACAGAACACTTGTGCATCCCATGCAGGCAAAGACGGCCCTATCCATACATAACAGGGACTTCCCTCACTTTGGAGAGATTTAATTCTTTTCTATCCAAAATGAGAAAAAAAGTTTTGTTCTGCACAATGAAGTTTTGCCTTTTGGCCCCTTTCACATGGTGGGACAGATCGGGTCTGCCTGCCAGTTCTTCAGGCTTTCAGGTGGACCCGATTGCACCATACATTGCCCTCTATAGAGTGGCGGTTGCCAAAGGACATGTGTCTGTTGACACCTGCCGACATCTGGTCGTATCTGCCAAAAACAGACTGATGGGGGGGGTCCATTCTGCATCTTTCTGGTGGATCAGATTAGATGGCAGTCAGATGTAAACAGACAGGCGATTTGTTTACATCTGACCACCCATAGAGGAGAGCGGGCTGTGTCTGTGTCCACTCTGCATAAACAGAGCAGACATGGACAAGCCATCCATCTGCTTAGCAGAGAAGTTCCCTGCTGAGCAGGCGGACTCCTTGCAGAGTCTGTCCCATGTGAAAGGGGCCTTAGGCCTCATGAACATTTGAGTAGAAGCAGCACAATGTTATCCTATGTGTCTGTGCACATTGGGACGTTTAGAGGCATATTTTAAGCTCAGGGTTTAGAGGCAGAGAAAGGGCAGAAAAAAAAAACCTTTCTGAATTACATTTTTGAGAGGAGCTTTCAGGCAGAAAAAAATGCTTAACACTCATAAACTCTTCTTAGGGTCCATGTACACTGGCTTAAAAATCGATGCTTCCACAAGAGTTTTGTGTTTTGGCTGTAGGAGCAGCTCCATGTTATCTTATGTGTTCATGCACATTATGATGCTGAGCTCAGGTTCACACTGCTGCGGGAATGAAATTGTGTGAGTTTAGCTGAACTCACACAATTTTATTCCCACCTGTCAGTCCTAACTTTGGGGGCGATTTCAGAGACATCTGTGTGGGTTTCTGCACAGATGTCTATGGGAATCGCACCCTGAAGTCACCGAAAGTAGTACAGAAACTACTTCTGGGAATCGGTGCGGCACCACAAATGCAGCGTCGCACCGATTCAGACGGTGCCATTGCCGGCAATTGCCACCGATTTGGCATGCAAATTGACATGTCAAATTGCATGCTAAATCCGTGAGCCTAGGCTTATAGGCATATTTTATTCTCAGCTTTTAGGCTTGATTCACAGTAATGCATTCTTTTTTATAGTGTAATTTTTATTATTTTCCAAGAAATTACAAAGTAATATAAGCAACCAGAAAATAGAATAAATATAGTACAATTGCAAAAAAGAAGCTATAACAAGCAATCTGACGGTACAAGCCACCAGTATATATTCCTTTTAACATTTCAAAAGGTTTTGGGTACCAAAATAATATGTGATTTTGGAGATATTACTACTATGTTAAGTCTCGAAGCATGGAAGAATAATGTACTAAAGTAATGAACCATAGTATTAAGATTGCTTTAGTAAGGCATTTATAGCAGGATGCTCATAAGAGCCAAATGAAAACTTACATCAAATAAGTGATAAAAAAAAAAAATCTAATTAAAATCCAAGTATGGTTTAGTTTTAGTTTTCCCGTAGTTGTTTGATCCATTTTGCAGAAATGCAGGGAATTTTTTTTAACATGGGTTCATATGGAACATGTTTACATCAATGCATTTTTGTGCCTGTGCGTTTTTGGAAAGGGTTGGGGACTTTTTTTTACCCGCAAAATGCAGCGTTTTGCAGACTTCAATGGGCATGCAAGAAAAAAGCAAGTCCTGCGGTTTTGCTGTGTTTTTACCGCGATTTTGCTGAGATTTGCTTTTTGCATTCTTAAATGTGCACAGCAACAAAGTTTCCCAAAAAAAAAACGCAAATCGCGGCAAAATTGCTGTAATAAAACACAGAAAGCACAGCAAAACGCACTGCAGAAATGCTCAAAAGCAACATGCATAGATGTGAATCGAGCCTTAGAGGCAGGAAAAAAAAACCTTCTGGTTTGCATTTCTGATTGGAGCTTTCTTGCAGAAAAACACTAAACACTCCAAAGCTCTCCTAAACTCCTCTACATAAATGCTCTATACAAGTGTTTTTTCTTCTGCCAAGAGAACTTGCGTTTTTTTAAGCCCAATGTGCATGGAGCCTAAACGTGGTGTTTAGGAGCGTTGGCAAATTCAAGTGTACCTTGAAAAATGAGCAGAGGGGAATGTTTTGGAAAAAAAAAAAAAAACCTTGTAAAATGGAATGTCCATAAACTCTCCTAAACTCTTGTGCATTATGAGCTACTATAAGCATTTTTATGCCACTTTTTCTGCTCCAAGTGTGCATAGAGCCTTACAGGCGTCTCAGCTTTTTTTTTTTTCTGCAACTAAACGCCGCTCCATGTCCATGCCCATGCACACACGGGAATTTGGATACAGAAAAAAAAAACATCATTGTGCATTCAGGAGAGGAGCTTTTCAGCATAAAAAACCCTAGGCACGTTTAGGCGCATTGTAAATGCATTATAATAACCAGAATTCAGGCCAATAGAATGTATTGCCATCAGATGCAGGAGTGCGAATAAAACGAACCTGCAAAAATGTAGCTTTTTACTGTATTTTTGCTCCTGTAGGAGAAAAAATGGCAATAGAATACAGTGTGCATGAAGCCCTAGGAGATGTTGGGAGGCCTGCTTGTGGATCCGTGTGTTCTGGTCCCAGGATCTTAGTGCTGTGTGGTTTTTGGGCAGGACCTGCATGTCTTCCTGTAAGTATGCAGAATAGAGGTTAATTTAGTTAAACTTAAGCCCCAGGAAAACAAAGAAATACACAGTTAAAATATATACAGTATATGGAAGCTATAATATACTATATGTGAAAAGAATTTGTATTCCTATCCATTATGGTTTTGACATTTTCATAGCCCAGTCAGACAGTGCATGCTTTTTCTCTGCTGCCGGCAAGAAACACAGCTAGGTTACCTCCCTGTATCCAGCATTGGACAATGAAGGAACAGCAACATACTGATGATATGGTCTCTCTGCTCTTTCCTCCTGTCAGCATGTTCCTTGTCAGCACATGTGAATGCAGAAAACATGATCGGCCCCTGGTGCTGTTTCTTCGTCTCCCAGGCTGATGGCTGATATATAGGAGAGGCTGAATTTTTTATATATATACACTGTATGCAGAATTATTAGGCAAATGAGTATTTTGACCACATCATCCTCTTTATGCATGTTGTCTTACTCCAAGCTGTATAGGCTTGAAAGCCTACTACCAATTAAGCATATTAGGTGATGTGCATCTCAGTAATGAGAAGGGGTGTGGTTTAATGACATCAACACCCTATATCAGGTGTGCATAATTATTAGGCAACTTCCTTTCCTTTGGCAAAATGGGTCAAAAGAAGGACTTGACAGGCTCCGAAAAGTCAAAAATAGTGAGATATCTTGCAGAGGGATGCAGCACTCTTAAAATTGCCAAGCTTCTGAAGCGTGATCATCGAACAATCAAGCGTTTCATTCAAAATAGCCAACAGGGTCGCAAGAAGCGTGTGGAAAAACCAAGGCGCAAAATAACTGCCCGTGAACTGAGAAAAGTCAAGCGTACAGCTGC
>BLSH010119132.1:309508-324979 GCA_018402905.1 Glandirana rugosa
CAACCGACACACAAACACTCCCCTGTCGTGTAGATGTAACAATATGTTCGACATGTGAATGACGAAATGTAACATCGCTTCACATTAAAGAAGTAACAACAGTGTACTTTTCTATATTATATATCTTTTTATACTCCCATATAAGTGTAAACACTCTATGACACACACATATATGTCCCTCACGTCTTAATAATCCGTTCAACATAAAAACTCCTTATTAAAATAATAACTTGTTGTTGGTACAAGAGTTACTAAGGTTTTTGAGTAATTATAGTTTCGACTTATAAAAACCTTCATCAAAAATCAAACAAAAATCAACATCGATAAAATCCTCCTATTTAATGAGTTTTTGGAATCATTGAGAACATGGTTGTTGTTCAATAATAAAATTATTCCTCAAAAATACAACTTGCCTAATAATTCTGCACTCCCTGTATATACACACACAGTATCTCACAAATGTGAATATACCCTCATATTTTTCTATATATTATATCTTTTCATGTGACAACAATGAAGAAATTACACTTCGCTACAATGTAAAGCAGTAAGTGTACAGCTTGTATAACAATGTAGATGTGCTGTCCCCTCACAAACACACAGCCAACAATGCCTAAACCGCTGGCAACAAAAGTGAGTACACCCCTAAGTTAAAATGTCTAAACTGGGCCCTTCCAGCACTGCCTTAACCCTCTTGGGCATGGAGTTCACCAGAGCTTCACAGGTTTCCACTGGAGTCCTCTTCCACTCCCCCATGACGACATCACGGAGCTGGTGGATGTTAGAGACCTTGCCCTCCTCCACCTTCTGTTTGAGGATGCCCCACAGATGCTCAATAGGGTTTAGGTCTGGTTCCAGTAATCCATGTCCTTAGTCTGCTTGTCTTTAGCAAACTGTTTGCGGGCTTCCTTATGCATCATCTTTAGAAGAGGCTTCCTTCTGGGATGACAGCCATGCAGACCAATTTGATGCAGTGTGCGGCATACGGTCTGAGCACTGACAGGCTGACCCCCCACCCCTTCAACCTTTGCAGCAATGCTGGCAGCACTCATACGTCTATTTCCCAAAGACAACCTCTGAATATGACGCTGAGCATGTGCACTCAACTTCTTTGGTTGAGTGCACATGCTCAGCGTCATATTCAGAGGTTGTGAGGCCATGGTGAGGCCTGTTCTGAGTAGAGCCTGTTCTGTTAAACCACTGTATGGTCTTGGCCACCATGCTGCAGCTCACTTTCAGGGTCTTGGTAATCTTCTTATAGCTGAGGCCATCTTTATGTAGAGCAACAGTTCTTTTTTTTAGATCCTCAGACAGTTCTTTGCCATGAGGTGCCATGTTGAACTTCCAGTGACCAGCATGAGAGAGTGAGAGTGATAACACCACATTTAGCACACCTGCTCCCCATTCACACCTGAGACCTTGTAACACTAGCAAGTCACATGCCACTGGGGAGAGAAAATGGCTAATTGAGCCCAGTTTGGACATTTTTACTTAGGGGTGTACTCACTTTTGTTGCCAGAGGTTTAGACATGAATGGCTGTGTGTTGAGTTATTTTGAGGGGGCAGCAAATTTACACTGTTATACAAGCTGTACACTCACTACTGTACATTGTAGCAAAGTGTAATTTCTTCAGTGTTGTCACATGAAAAGATATAACAACATATTTACAAAAATTTGAGGGGTGTACTCACTTTTGTGAGATACTGTATATATATATATATATATATATATATATATATATATATCTATATATATATATATATTTATTTATATAAATTTTACAAATTCACATCTGCATTATTGTCTTTTTATCTTATTATTTTTTTTGCAATCCTTAGACAATAAAACGCAACAAAACTAATTAGAACACACTTTTCCTTTTCTTTTCTTTGACCATTGTTCAAAAATAAATATTTTGCTGCAGGTAAAAGGTGTACATTTTATTGTGTAATCTGTTCTGTTTAAATGGCACCAAAATTATAATTCTGGTACAAAGCATTGCAAAGTTATTTACAAATTAAATAAAGTGTTTTTTTCTCTCTTTTTTTTTTTTACTAGGAATAGGAAATAATAATTATATGTTTTTTTTTACATGTTAGATTGCTTTAACTGACATTATCGGAGTGTTTGATAAGCACTGCCAGCCTCCTTTTTTTGACAGTTCAGCTCGCAAAAGCTGCCCGATGTACAGTGCAGTCCCAGCTTTGATAAATTAGAGCCGAGAACTGCTGGGGGAGTGGGATGGAGTACCTGTAGTACGGCAGACAGACTGGACGTGTTACACATGACCCTGTGTACAATGATGATGTCTTTTTGTGTGTGTGTGTGGCACACGCATAGTCTGGAACTGGTTAAAGTGATATTAAAGTGGTTGTCAACCCGTGACAACCACTTTAACCTACAGGTAAGCCTATAATAAGGCTTACCTGTAGGTGCCCTGCATATCTCCTAAACCTTCACGGTTTAGGAGATATACAGTGTACTGTCATTGCCGACATCATTCGGCACATATGCAGTGAAGAAACGGCCTGCTGTGCCATTTCTTCACTTCGTTCGTGCAGTGACTGGCGGCTCCCGCATGCAGGTAAGTGACACATAATGGGCTACTATGCGATTCATAATAGCCCATTATGCTTTTACTTTGCAGGGGAATATAGAGGAAGTAAACCCCATCAGGGTTTACTTCCTCTTTAAAGTCTTGTTTTTTATTTTATATTAAAAAAAATGTTATACTTACTTGCTCTGTACAGTGGTTTTGTACAGAGCAGCCCAGATCCTCCTCTTCTCAGGCCCCCGCTGGCGCTCCTGACCCCTCCCTCCTGCCGAGTGACCCCAGAACAAGCAGCTTGCTCTGGAGGGCACCCAAGCAGCCCCGCCCCCTCCCTCTTCTGATTGGCTCCCTGGCTGTGATTGGCAGGAGTGAGAGTCCTCGGAGAGCCGAGGCTTTCATGCACATCGGTGGATCGAGGTGGGGCTCTGGTAATTATAGAATGCATAAAGGTAAAAACTTTGAGACTTTAGAAGCACTTTAAGGATTGGTTTAAGGAGAGTTAGGTTGATTTTAAAGTTCCACCGATTTAAAAGTCAGCAGCTACAAAAAGTGTAGCTGCTGACTTTTTTACAAACAGCCACTCACCTATCCCACGGTCTAGTGATGCGGCCGCCTGAAGCCTTGCTCCTCTCCCCGTCCTCAGCACGGCGCCGGCATTGCAAGTGTGGGTGCCCACTGTGGCTTCACAGCCGGGTGCGCACTGCGCATGTGCAAGCCACTCTGCGTGTTGTGAATGGCTGGACAATCTTCTGGGACCTGTGACGTGTCCCAGAAGATTGCAGGGAGGGAGGGGGGAGAGGTAAACTTCGCTCGGTGCCGCGGCGTCAGGAGAGGAAGTGGGAGCTGGGTACCTGTGAAAACTAGGTACCCGGTCCCCCTCCAATAAAATAACATACCAATTGTGGCATGTCAGGGGGTCACTACTACTTAAAGCGCAAATTCCACTTTTGGGTGGAACTCCGCTTTAAGCTCAGGGTAGCGCTGGGCACCTGGGGCACATGCACTGCGCCTGTTAGTGAGTTCCCAAGGTCTTGATGTAGTGATTGCCCCCATCTTTGTTCTATAATTTGTGTGTTCTTCTGTGGCTGCCAGCTTCTGTCCCCACCTGCTGGCCCTCGGCACAGAGCCGAGGAAGATCACTTCCCTTCGCTCTATACCGCAGGTCCGACAGCTGGACCAGCTGTTGGGGATTGAAACTGCAGATATGCCAGGCAGCAGGCGGTGACTGAAGCCAGCAGCTGCCAAAGCACATGAAGAAGAAAAAATATGGCTGCTTGTGGCATCTGGATCCAAGTACTCAATTTTTGATGCAGAGCAACTCCATGATGAGCATGAGAATTTTTGCTTAGTTAAGGAATTTGTCTGACTCCTGTACTCTGTGCATTAGTTATTTTTGACTCCTGTGATATGTGTGTTACTTATTCCTTACCTCGAGCTCTGCATTTCTTAATCTTCGTCCCTACACTTTGTGTTACTCACTCTTGGTCCTTGTATTATGTGCGTTACTTACCCCTGACTCCGGTGCTCTGCATATCCTAACCTTGACCCCTATACTTTGTTCATTATTTACTCATTACCCCAGTGCACTCTGCATTATGTACTTCTGACTCTTGCAATCCTGGCCCCTACATACTTTGTGTAATATATTTTTGACCTCCTTGCTCTGTGTGTTGCTTACTCGTGACCCCTGAGATCTGTGCATCACTTATTCTTCACCCTGGGGCTTTGTGCCTTATTTATTCTTGAACCCCGAGCTTTGCTACTTACTCCTGACCCCTGTGTATTGTGCATTACATACTCCCATACTTCTGACCCTTGTGCTCCTTTCCTTACACACCCCAGGACTCTGTGCTCTGCATACTGCTGACCCCTGTGCTCTATATGGTATGTACTCCTGACCCCTATGCTTTGTGATTTACATACTCCTGAACCCTATGCCTTACATACCTCTGACCCCTGCACTGTTTGCATTATGTACTCATGACCCTTACACTATGTGCCTTACAAACTCCTGTCCCCTGCACTTTGTGCATTTCTACTCCTTTCTCCCAAACTGTGTTTTACATACTCTTGACCCTCGCAGCCTGTGCGTTGCATACTCCTGACCCCTGTGCTCTCTCTGTAGTGTACTTCTGGCCCCTGAACGCTTTATGCTATATTATAAATGATATACAGCTGAGCAAAGCATTCATGGTCTTGTCAGTTGTTGGTGTACTAAGGGCCTTACATACCCTGACTGCTCTGTGCCTTACGCACTCCTTGACCCCTGAATTTTGTGCATCATATACTTCTGACATCTACACTCAACGCTTTACAGACTCCTGTCCCGTGTGCCTTTTTAATGTTTCACTTTTGTTCCCTCCAATTCTCCATGTTTACTCCTGCCCCCTCAGAGCTCTGTGTTACATAATCCTGACCCCGATATTCTGTGCATTATGTACTCCTGGCCCCTGCACTGTTTATGTTATATGGTACAGTATATACCCCTGACCAAACTGTTTATGTTCTCTGCTAGGTAGTCTCCAACAATTTTAATGAAGTTCTTATTTATGTTATATATAAAAAAAAGATTGTGCTGAGGTTTACATATGTCTATCAAGCACTCTCTTCTGGCAATGTAATCAACAGTGCCGGCTGGGGGGTTCTTCTCTTGGCGGGAGGGGGGGGCGGCAAACATGCAACAACAACCCCCCCTGCAGCCAGTGTGGTCTGGTACAGACAGCACACCCCCACCCCCCCACGCCGAGGCCGGCCTAGTGGCACTTACCCACTGGTGTAGCGGGGCTCTCCTGCTCCTCTCCTCCAGTGGGCTGTGTGCAGGGCTGTGGTGTCCTCTCCGTGTGTGGGAAGCGGCGGCTTCCCGCAGAGTGGCGGTGCTCTCTGCTCCTCTCCTCCAGTGGGCTGTGTGCAGGGCTGTGGTGTCCTCTCCGAGAGCTGGAAGCGGCAGTGTCCGCGCTTCAAGCTTCCTCCCAAAGTGATATGTATCCAATAGGATTGCCTGACGCTTTGTCCAATCGGGAAACATGTCTCACGACCTGCCTCCTGATTGGCAAGAAGGAACTTTAGTGTGAGAATAGCGAAAATGAATTCACTATCGTCACTCAATTTGGTGGGCTCGGGGCACTCTCTCTGCCCCCCGAGCCCCCCTCTTTCGAAGCCTATTGAAGCCTCTGACTCTAATCGGTGCTTTAAAAGACACACCCCTGCCCCATCAGCGCAATTGTAATTTGGTGTCCTGAAAGGGCCGGTCGCATGGATAGGGGGTGGTGGCGGCAGGGATGGAGGGCAGCTCCTGTGCGCCCACAATGCATTGGATGCCACTGATAATCAATGCTTATATTGGGGATACAAGGATTGCTACATATGTGTTGGTGTATAAAGTGAATATGCCCTGTGTTATTTAACCATGCCCTTTTAGGCTTTTCCCACAACCAGCATTCACTACTTGCACCGCATTAGTGCCCACTTAGCCCCAGGTCTTTTATAGTCCTAGCCATTCTGCTGCTTAGTCTTAAAGTGTTACTAAACCCACAACAGTAAAATCAGTCTGTATATGCAGAATAGCATGCTTGCTATACTCACTGTGTAACTTAAGGGATTAATCCTCTGTATTTGTAAAAAGACTGTTTGATCTTGTATGGCCAGATACTTCCTTCTTGCCCTGTCTACTATATTAGACTATACTATACTATACTATACTATACTACATGCTGGCAGTGTGAAAAGGTTGCACGCGCTCTGTTCGATCTTCCTGTTTCACGTGGACACAGACTTCAGTGCATTTCTAGAGGCAGTGATTGTTTATTTGTGAACTGAGCATGTCATTGGCAAAGCACCAACCATCTCTGGCCATATGTTGGATGAAGGGTCACTGATGCAAAGGAAGTTTCATCATCTAAGGCTGGGTTCACACTTGTCTGACAAACGGACCGATATTGTGAGCACAAGTCACATTACGTTACAAAATCAATGTTTCCCTATGAGAGCCGTCTTAACTGGTCCGACACAAGTCGGTCCGACTTTGAAAAAGGTTCCTACTTCAGCCCATTGAATATCATTGAAGTAGGATCAAAGTTGGATCCTTGTTCTAAACATCTGACTTGTGACATCCGACTTGGTGATTACAGCAGCAGTAAAAGGAATTGTTTTGATTGGTGAAAGGACAAGTCACTATCTCAAAGTCGGAGCAAAATCTTATCTTGTTCATTCAAGTGGGATGGAAGTAGAACCAAAGTAGGACAGAAGTAGGACCGATGTTGCAAGGCAAAGTAGGATCAAAAGTCTGACCGTTTTTGTGTCGGATACTGTGAACCCAGCCAGAGAGTGAAATCTCCTCCTATATGAACACTGTGGAAGACCTGGCTCTTGTAGTAGAAACTGTGAGCACCGTAGGGGGTGAATTGTTATTATATTGCTAGGTTTAGTAACACTTTAAGTAATTAGTGTTAGGGGATAAGTGTTTCAGGCTGTTTGTTGGGGGTAAGAGATGTGTGGTAAAGCAGCCCATTATTTTGAACCTAAAGTGTCATTAAATTCAGTACTAACTGTTTTTATCTATCATACTGAAATCATTCACTGTAACCATTAGTCTGTAAATCACATTGCAATATAATGTCCAAATGCCTTATTTCCTTTGCCCTTCCTAGCTCAGACCTAGTACACTGGGAGATACAGGGGCAGAGCAAGGAAGATACCTCTGATCCTGCCTGCAGACATCACTGCAGAAGGTCTACTTTGTGTGAAAAACAAATGTAAAAAGGCTTTCTGATTGAAAAGTAAATTAAAAAAATAAGGCATTGCATTGCCATTCTTTTGTAAAATAGTGTGCAACCAAAGTGGTTGGCTAGCAGGGGAGAAGATGGCTGTCAATCATCCCTGCTTGAGCTGCCCCGCACAGATGCCAATTTTGGGAAAGAGAGAAAGGAGAGAAGTGTTTTGGAGCTTCCCCTGCAAATTTGTGAAAGAAGTCATGTGGGGAAGCATCCATAAAAAAGGAGGAAGCAAAAAGGATCTGTCAGAGCATGCGCACTGATAGTGGCAATGGAGGATACAGTGAATCAGCTGCTAATTTATTGCCACTGATGGGGGTCAATTGAATCAGCAGGATCAGCCAGGTATCTACTAAAATTTCAAACATGCATAATGAAAAGGTTATGAAGCAAGGCAGAGACCATACTTTTCCAAACGATGACACCAAAAATTATATGGGATAATTGATACCTAAAGTAATGTATAAAAAAAAAAAGCTTGTGTGTCCTAGTGTGCTGCAGTACGAGTTTTTTTGCCCACTGCTATAATATTGTATTGGGCTGTGATTCAAAATAAATAGTATCACAACCCAATGCATTTGAGTGGGGGAACACATGCTAATATAACACAACGGTGTGAATGGGTCTTTAGGAATTATGTTAGGTGTTATAGGATTTGAAATGGCAGAAATAAGTGATGGTGTCACGGTCCTGGTGGTGGAGTCTGTCTTATGCAGGGAACAACAGCTCTTACACACCTGATTCGGGGACCCCTGGTAGTATAGACAGGAAGTCCCAGAGTGCGGGATGGCACAAGGGATGGATGGTCACTGGTGGTGATGTGAAGCTCCAGATGATCGTGCAGGCAGATGGATGGCCGTGCAGGCTGGGTCAGCAACTGGCAGGCAGATGAGGCACAAAAGGGTCAGGCATAGAGTGATAAAGTCCAATCAGGGTTCGTTAACAGACGGGCGGCGAGGTACAGAGGGGTCAGGCAAACGGATGGTCGTGGATAGCTGGGGTTGGTACAGGCAGATAGGCAGCAGGTCAGATCAAGCCGGGTCGGGTCACGGAAGCAGGAACAACACAGGAACAGGTCTCAGGGAACAGAGCTGAGGCTCACAGGTACTTAGACGCGGTAGAACGGACAGCACTTGCTGACAGGCTCAGGAAGCTCAAATAGTCCTGTTAGGCGCCGTTTCTACAGCGCCGTTAGGCGCGCGGGCGCTCGTGAACGTGCACGGGCGCACGTGAACGTGCGCAAACGGCAAAAAGTGCACAAAGGCAGTCTTTTCCTAACAGATGGGGAGTGGTTTACATTTGCATACCCCTTGGCAGCCCATTTCCATGAATTGTATCACTTGGCAGATATTTCCATAACTTGTACCTTTTTGTAATAGCAACATGTTTGTACTGCAATAAAAAAGAGACAAGAAGGCACAAGCACCTAGTGCATTACCAAAAATGTACTGAAAAATATAAAACTGGTAAAAATGAATACTCACAAAAGTGCAACATATAAGAGCGTGTAAACCAGAAGATGCTATAGAGTGCAGGATATGCATACTCCAACAACACCCCGCTATTCTGGCAGGGAAACACGTTTCAGGGCACACCCCCTTCCTCAGGGAATAGCCTCTGAGCACTGGGAGTGACAGTTTTTTCAAGCAAAATGTTTGTAATTAATATAGTTTCCCTTATTTCAAATGTACATGTTGTAACTGTAAATAAATGGCCAAATAATTGATTAAAAACTATGAAATAATAAGGTAATTTAGTTCCTTGAATCACAAATTGACAGTGCAATGTTATTCATGAACACTCTGTCTTGGCTCCTCTCCAAGCTTTCTCCTCTCACCTTTTCTACAACCTTCATGTAGCGATGTGGCAATGCATTGGTCACATAATGATGTGTCAATGGAAAGAGTGGGCACGGTGGGGCTCCTCTCCGCAGGCACGTTCTTTCATTGAGTCCTGCAGCATGTCGGGCCACTATGCAGTGCAAAATGTGGCCAGCATGTCAGCATGCTACGGCATAGACCCAAGAGAAAAGATGAGCACCTGTAGAGTGCGTGATGTGGCAGCATCCTGTGACTGTTGTTGGTGGTGGGCAGAACATAACATTGTTTTTTTGCATACCCCAAGTTGAGAACCACTGGTATAGGGAATACTTTATTTAAACAAAGGGGAGATACCTTATTCACACTAGTTCCCAACAACAGGACCTTGAATAGAATGCTTTTAGGACTGTGGATTATTAATGGATGCACATTGCACCTTCAATAGTACGGTTTTCGTCCCAAAAAAAAACGTAAGAGCAAGACTATGCATACTCAGAAATGAAAGAATACGTACAAAACTATTCAACACATTACGTCTCTTCTGAAGTTGAATTCAGTCGTACGAGAATTTTCAGATGGTGAGTAATCTCTTTACTTTCCACATGAGACAAGCATGCAACGGTCGTCTGAAAATCTGATCGTGTGTACGAGGCTTAAGTCTTATTATCACTTCACAGATTTCAAAACTGGGGTGATCTATGAAAATGTTGTAACACATATGGCAGAAAAATATTTAATTCAGCCTGAGTGGTTGCTATAAGTAAAGGCCCGTACACTCGGTACAATTATAGTCCAAAAAACTATCGTACAATAATCCAACCGTTAGTACGCTCCATTCGACAGCCAATTTTGAACAGAAGTTGTATGCGAAAACTAGAAAACTTTTGTCTGCCAACAAGGCGTCGTCCGATTTTCGGCATGTGTGTGCAGAAGTTGGCCAAACAAAAGTTGTAAGTACAAACACGCATGCTCGGAATCCAGGAAGTGTTCGGTCGTGTAAACCTGCGTCGGTAATTCACAATTCACATTCACCTGAACTTCCTCTTTATATGCTCTTAACACGTCACTATGTTTGGCTTTGTCTAGCGATAACTTGACTACCGTCAGTACGCTAGACAAAATCACAGACAGATGATTTTGAGAAAAGTTGGACGTGCAGTCGTACCACAATCGCATTGTGTGTACGAAGCTTTGCAGTTTCACTTGAGCTCTGCTTTTCATAGGTCACCCAAAGTGCTCTTCCTCCTTTTAAATATAGATGACCAAAGGCTGTGTAGCTACACAGTAAGGTGCCAACCAGATATGGCCAGGAGCATATCTGCAATTTTGGTTTAACAATTTTTTTGCCACTAGAATCACTATACCTATGAAACAAATAGATCATTATGGTGAAATCTACAGAAAAATCTTATAGTAGCAATTAATCACACACATTTATATTAGTTTGTGATTATGTAATTGCTTGATCACTACTCTTATGCCTCGTGCACACGGTTTGACAATCGCATACAACAAGTCGTACGAACGACCGTTGTATGCGAAATCGATCGTTAGTACACGCGATTAGAACAGCCGACGTACGACGGTCGTACAACAGGAGTTGTATGAGCAAACTAGAAAACTTTGGCAGTACCAACAAGCGGTCATAAGACCGTTGTACCGTGTGTACAGAGAAGTTGGTCCAACAAGTTGTATTGCGCAAAACACGCTTGCTCAGAAGTCAGGAATAGCCGGACGCTAATTACATGTACCTGAACTTTCTCTTTATACGTTCATAACACAACACTACGTTCCGCTTGGTCGTACGATCGTGTAGTGCATGCCAGTATGCTAGATACAACAGCCAACATACGATTTGGTCCCTTCGGTCGTACGACCGTCGAACCGTGTGTACGAGGCTTAAGAGCCAATAAGGATGGGCTTAGGCTTGTTTGGAACCGAACGTGCCCTAGCCTGCCAGGAAGTGAACCTTGCACTGCACTAATCACAGGCAGCGAGACATTCCCCGATCGCTGCAGCCACGCATCGGTGAAATGTCTCACTGCCTGTAATTAGCGCATTGCAAGGTTCAATTCCTGGCAAGCTCAGGCACGTTCGGTTCAGAACAAGTCCGAGCCCATCCTTAAGAGCCAGTTCACACAGGGGCGATCTGACTTCAGGGGAGACTCTGAGCTGCCCCACACAGCGCGACTTTAGCGCGGCTTGCAAACGACTTATGTAATAGAAGTCAATGCAAGTCGCTTGAAGTCTTCCCCAAAGTAGTACAGGAACCTTTTTCTAAGTTGGAGCGACTTGAGTTGCTCCTATTAGAACAGTTCCATTGCATTGCATGGAGCGTGACTTGTCAGGCGACCTAGTCGCCTGACAAGTCGCCCCTGTGTGAACCGGCTCTTAGCAATTAATTGCTAACAACTTTAGTAGCATAATAGAAGTACTAAGACCCCTTTCACACTGAAGCTCTGCAAAAACAGCCTCTAAAAAGACGGTAGTTTTCGCTGTGCTTTAACCACTTGCCGACCGTCAACCGCAGGTTGACGGCGACAAAGTGGCTCGATACCACAAACCGCCGTAATACGACGGCGGCTGCGAGATCGTGCACTGTGAGCGCGGAGGCGTGCCTGCTCGCTCACTGTGTTGGAGGGGCCAGGGAGCGGGTGCGGCGGACTCGATCGCCGCCGGCTACCCACGATGCCCCCCCGCACTGAAAGAACGGAGGTCCGTGTAAGTAAACACGGACCTCCGTTCTGTGAGAGGGGGAAGGGCTGTGATCACAGCCTTCCTCTACATGGAAGCTGTGATCACTTCCCTTCCCCAGTCAGGGCAGCCCACACACAGTTAGAACACGCCCAGGGAACACAGTTAACCATTAGAGCGCCCCCTGCAGGTTAACCCCTTCACTGCCAATGGCATTTACACAGTAATCAGTGCATTTTTATAGCACTGATCGCTTTATAAATGCCAATGGTCCCAAAAAAGTGTCAAAATGGTCCGACATGTCCGCCCCAATATCGCAGTGCCGCTAAAAATCGCAGATCGCCGCCATTACTAGTAAAAAAAAAAAAAAAAAAAAATAAAAACCCCAGAAATTAATTCTCATCATCCGTAAACCACTTTTGCGCAAACCAATCAATAAACGCCAATTGCGATTTTTTATCACAAATATGAGGAAGAATATAAATCGGCCAAAACCAATGAAAAAAATGTTTTTTTTGTATTTTTTTTTTTGGATTTGTATTTTAGCAAAAAGTAAGAAATTTGGGTTTTTTTTGCAAATTTGTCACTCTTCTTTTGTTTATAGTGGCAATCAGAAATGACGCAGCGATGATCAAATACCACCAAAAGAAAGCTCTATTTGTGGGAAAAAAGGACGCAAATTTCGTTTGGGTACAACGTCGCACGACCGAGCAATTGTCAGTTAAAGCGACGCAGTGCCAAATCGCAAAAAGTGCTCTGGTCCTAAAGTGTGAAATCCTTCCGGGGCTGAAGTGGTTAAGTGTGTTTTAGTGGCATTTTTCTGGTGCTAGCAGGGCGCTTTTTTTAAGGTCACGTGACAACACGACCTTAAAAAAAAACGAAAAAAGACCCGTTTTGCAGCGCTTTGGAAGTGCTGCTCATCCATTTCAATTTTTCAAAGCGCTCCAAAGATGCCCCAAAGATGCTGCGCGCAAGACTTTTTCTACCGCACCGTACGTACACCTCCCCAGTTTTCAGGTGCTATTTTTAGTGCAAAAGCGACTGAAAACCACCTCAGTATGAAAGGGGTCTAACAATTGCTTTTGTGAGCCCAAACAGTCCTGTAGTACAGATCTGCGTCCTGTTAAAAAAAGAGGGAAAAAAAACATCAACAAGAATGGATGCAGGACACTACATTTGCTCCCAAATTATAGTGGCAAAAGGAGACCTTTAGTTCCAGAGATATAATATACTTTTTGAAAAAATTAGAAACAAAAGTGCAACCTCTTTTTAAACTCAGTTGTCAATAAAGTCTACTCCAGCTTTACTATGTCTGTTTGTTGGAACCCAGGTGTATTCATTTAGCACTAAATGACTTTACCCTACCCACCTGATGATGTAAAGCTATCATTAGCAGAACTTGCTTGGGTGTTCTCAATGTGTACTATCTTCATAGTAACTTGTAGGAGATACAGCTTGTAGTTTGTAAACCATATTACTCATAAAAAGAAAAAAAAATTGGCTGGACACCATTTAAGCTGCATGTTGACCAACTTAAATATTTTCATCAAATCATGGACTCTTTTTCATAACACCCCTGACTCCATATAGCTAGCTCTTCAAGGAAGGTCTGCCTTTGGGAAGTCTATCAAATTTGTGCTCTGTCGTGATGATTCCAGAACTGCGAGGAATTTTCATAGTGACTGAAGACACCCATGATCATAATGGAACAGTCACTCTAAGAAGAAAGAAAAAAATGTTTCAGTTTTCTACAGGTAAAGAAGTGAAGAGGAGGGGTATGTTCAGATTTTTTTTTTTTTTAACCGCAATTTAATTAATGGCATTGATCTTGTGCAGCTCTTGGTGCTTCCTGTAGGCCATACCAGTATTATTGAACTGTAGCCTTTCCTAAGAAAAATGTAGGGGGCTGCCATTGCTGAACTCTTTCTGAAAGTGCTAGCTATGTTGGCTTTCAGGCTTCAATACTTTATTAACCCAGGAAAAGTTGTCATATTGGGAAAGTCAGCAGTCATGAACCGCATGCTTGTTCAGGGTTAGTAACTCCGAAGTACTGAAGCCAGGGGGTGAGCATAACTGTAAGGCATATATTATACAGAGAATGTGACTGCAATGACCGCCCCTTAGGCTGGCCATACATGTTAGATTTTCTGTCCAATTTTCTTTAGATTTACCATAAACCATATAATATGAGGTCAAAATTAAACCACACTTTCAATTGTATCCAATTAGGCAGGCCCTTGTACTACATAGTTAAAGGTAAATCTAACATATGTATGGCCAGCCTTAGTTTTAGGGTGCATATCATGTTTAATGTGTTGCAGGGCATTACCACTATATGCGTTTCAGTAAGGCAACTTCTCAATTACATATATGACCAGGCATGCACTATTTTTGTTTGTTGTGTTTCTCCCCAGTGCAACACGCCACAAAAACTAGATGGTTGGGTGTTTTTCCTAGGTGTATTGCCGCGTTGCTTTGCGGTAACCTGCTAGTGTGAATGGGCCCTTATAGTGAGCTTGTAAGAGTGAAAATAAGGGAGCTTCCACTGCTGAATGTGTTGGAAGATGCATGCTCTAGAGCGGTTATCCTGATCTGAGACCAGCATGCAGCCATTGAAGCCTGAGCTCCTGTCCTTGGAATGCTTACCCTAATTCCAACACCTATGGGTGGTGAAGCCAGGAAGGGAATTGAAACCCTGCAACACACAACTTTGTTACCATATTATCTTTACAGGTCTTGAGCTATATGCTATATCATTATGGTGCTCTGTGGTTCAAGATATATGCCATATTAGCAAGGTGACAGCTTTCTGGAGTTCAAACTGCATCATGATGCATGTTGCAGACAGCTTTGGTGCTGACACTGGGAACAGTAGAAATCGACAAGATGACATAATGTTCATAGGTTGTCTTCAAATCCAACCGCAGTCGTTCAGACCACGTGACAGGCATCTTGTGTGTATGGGCACCTTCTGACAACATGCATTTGAATTTCAGAATAGTGCTTGAAAATGAGTTCCTTGATGTGACAACAAAGGCCTCTGCTCATTCTGGAGGCCGATGCTTAGCCTGTACTATAATTTAGTGCAGTGCTTCATAAATTGGTAAACTTTGCATCTCCTTCCTCTGAATACCACTTGTGCTACTGCTTACTAATCTTAGGTAATATTTAAAGCAGAACTTCACATTCTCAAACATTGACTATTTAATCTTTCTGCTGCTAGCATTAGTAAATAGGAAAATATAATGTGTTTACTTGTTTTAAACCACTTTCTTTAAGTTACTTTTCTAGGAAAACAATGTCCTACATGCCATGAGTCTTCAGGAGGGGAGGAGGAGTTTTCTCAGTTAAGCATGGCCTCCTGTCTGCATGCTTGAGCTAAGGGCAGATGGATTCCAGAAAGCAAATTCTACATAAATCATCTGCCCTTACTCACAACACAAATGCTGGTGTTGAATATTTAGGCTGCTATTGTTGACCACTTCTGAAATGCTGATTGCCTGGCTATAATGCTAATCCCCATGGCTTCAGAACGTTGAGTCCCTGAACCTAGGAGGGGAAAATTGTGCAACATGGGCCCGCAATTAAAATAATGAAGCTGTTGGATCAGCATAACACCCAAAGAGCATTTTTTTT
>BLSH010119132.1:367747-385684 GCA_018402905.1 Glandirana rugosa
TCAAAAGGTGGGTCATATCCCCCTCCAATGTAATCTCAAAGCATCAATTCCTAAAAAGGAAGTTCCATTGAGGTTTCTATCATGAACTTCCCGAAAATATCTGGATAGGGGATGTTTGATAAAGCCCCTTTTAATGTTCCCTATATGTTCCTTTAGCCTCACCTGTAACGGTCTTACAGTTCTCCCAATATATTGGAGGCCACAAGAACAAGCGATGACATACACCACGTTGGCTGTGTTACAAGAGATACAAGATTTGATGGGGAAAGTGACACCAATACTATTAGAATGATTTGGCACACCGCACACCTTCCACATTTGTAAAAGCCTTTGAAATTCTGAAAAAACATTGCCTTTTCTAGTGGAGGGTTGCAGACCCTAGGTGCGAGCTTATCCCTAAGAGACGGAGCTCGCTTAAAGACTACCTGCGCTCTTACCGGTAAAGAGGGCCCTAAAATGGGATCGCTTTTCAAAATGTACCAATGTTTCTGTACTGTTTTTTGAATCGCCCTATACTGGGTGGAAAACTTTGTGATAAATGGTATTAAAACCTTCTGGGTTTCCGCTTCAGTAACAGATTTCTTTATCAATACGTCACTCCTATCTTGCTTCTCCACTTCTAGTAAAGTCTCATTTAAGGTGTTAACAGCATAACCTTTAGCTAGAAACCTGGATGCTCCTATACCCGAAGGTCTTTTCCTTCGTACCTAAGAGGTAGAGAAGATGTTGATCCATTTCAGTAAGTTAATCTGCGCCAGTTGCCAGCCTCCGATACCCCACACAGGACCGGATACCTGCTTTACTGGTAACTATTCCCTTTACTCTAACTACTTTAACTGGCTGTTTATGCCCATTTTTGAGAGCTTCTTTGGGTATAGGAGCATGCTCTGTTTTTGGGCTGTTCCCTTCCCGCTAATCCACATATGCAAGTTTGCCATTTTAAAAGCCCCTTATTTATGCTGGTTATCTCCATAAACGTTTATATGCTGCCCTAGGTTTGGCTCCTTGATGATGTGGGTATTATATTATTGTATCATTACAGACTTGTTTTTAACATTTTGTATCTAATAAATATGGAATTTTTTAAAAAAAAGAAAATGTTTGTTGGTATATTTTGGCACCTTCAAAGTCCCTGATCCCTTTTCTTAACGGTTTCTTGAACATGACAATGAGGTCACTGTACTCAAATGGCCTCCACAGTCACGGGGTCTCAATCCAATAGAGCACCTTTGAGATGTGGTAGAATGGGAGATTCGCATCAGGGATGTGCAGGTGACAAATCTACAGCAACTGTGTAATGCTATCATGTAAATGTGGACCAAAATCTCAGAGGAATGTTTCCAACACCTTGTTAAATCTATGTCCCAAAGAATCAAGGCAAAAGAGTACTGGGTTGGTCCCCATGTTCCAACTTGCTGCCTATTTACACCTGTTGACCCATTTTGTTCACCTCCTTGAACAAGGGTCTCCATTTGTTTCATATACTGCAGCTTTCTTTTTATGGTCTGCTACTCCTTCTTTAAACAACTAGTTTGTATATGTATCGATGCATTCATGTTTGTATACATATACTATAAAATGCATATTTGTATTTATTTATTTTTTTCTGTTCAGCCTTGCTGGTTTTGTTTTGTACCATGTATGCCCCTACTGTTTGTTAATGTTATAAAGCGTTCTATATAAACTTTTTTTATATATGCAGTATTGTGTGTGTGTGTGTGTGTGTGTGTGTGTGTGTGTGTGAGATATTTGTGTATTATTCAAGACTCTCCATAAATCTTTGCATTTAAATATTGATGAATGGTGTGTGATTAGTGAATGGTACCAAGGACTTGCGTGCCCTTTCGCTCACCTATTCAGGTAATCCACTCACAGGTCTAAGGGCTGGGATCCTGTTAATCCCTGTCACCAGAGCCATAATCCGATGTGGAGTTTGTACTGGCTTTCAACACCGGTGCTCTGTCATTAGCCTGTTGAGTTACTTTTATCAATGGTCACGTAACACTGATGGAGGTAACGCTAAAAACCTAGTACTGTTATTTGTAAACTCATATGTCTGGATTCCAGTACAGAAAAATTAAAGCATAAGCCTCCATGCACACATATAGTTGTTTTTGGATGTCGGATTTCTGGCAGAAAAAAATCTGCTTTTAAAGCTAGCTTGTATCAGCGTTTTGTAATAGCGTTTATGCGCGTTTTATCTGTGTTTTTTTTCTATTAACTTCCATTGACTACAAAAAAACGCTGGACGCCAATAAACGGCCGTTTAGTGGCGTTTATCGGCGTCCAGTGTTTTTTGTGGTCAGAAGAACAACTCTTGAACGCCAATTCAGAGAGTTCAGATAACAGCCCAAAAACGCCACTGCTGTTAAACTGCAATAGTCCATGTGTGCATGGACAAATAGGATAACATAAAGAGGCATTTTTGGGCTGTTAAAAAAAAAACAAAAAAAAAACGCCCAAACGACCATAAACTGTCGTTTTATCAGCTTGAGTGCATGGAGCCTTAAAGCAACACCACCACCCTCCCCATACCATCTTGTACTTATTTTAATGTGCAAATGGAAATAAGTAAAATTTATTTTTCTGCCACTATAGTCTTCCTGGTTTTTCCTCCCCTTTTGAAACTTGTGGCACTATTAAAGTTGATGGTAACCGGCTTTTTCTTCATACTCTGGCCAACCTGATATCTGCACCAGATGTCATGCATACACTTATCTGGCACAGTTCGCGTTCTTGGGAAGGTTTTCCTGAGATCTTACCAGAGTCCGAGGAAGGCAATGAAGACCTCTGTGAGGCCCTGGCTACGTTACCAGTGTCTATCGACCAGGACAGAGGCGTAACGATAGGGGTTGCAATTGCAACCGGGTCCCATGGTCCAGGGGGCCCATGTTCCTCTCTTGTACACCTGAATAGGAGGGATGGCGGGGGTGGTATTTAGAGGACCCAATCTCCTCCATTTTCCTCTATCCAGTTTACTTGTCTTCTGCTGTTCCCAGGGTCCCTGTGTGCTTCCCTGGTCCCACCCCACAGAGCTGCTATCTTTCCCCCTCCTCTCTCCTGCCAGCTGCTGTAGAAGATGTGTCGTGATGGAGAGATGGGAATGGGTCGGTAAATTTGTAATTCATCGGCTCCTTCCTTTTCTGAACAGTCAGTGAACCAACTGGTTCATTCATAACTGAGGCATAGTAAACGGTTTTTTACTATACTTCCATTTCTGAATGAATGGGAGGCTCGGTGCACAACTATTCCTGTCCATTCATTCTGTGCAGCTGAGGCTACACAGATGGAAATTGGGAGCTGAGGTTTGTTTAGACCTGATATCTCATCAAAGCCCCCCAACAGAGCTCCTAAAAAAAAATGTAAAAATAAAATTGTAAAATAAATAAATAAAATGAAATGGTAAAAAAAATGATAACATTAAAATTAAAAACTACTGACACCAGTGAGGGAACTATCAGGATTGCAAAGCTTGCAATTGTGACCGGGCCCTGGCCTTTCACCACCATGGGAAGGCCAAAGATGGCAGAAAGGGCCCCACTGCGGTACCACAATAAAGGGGCCAGTGATAGGAGTAAAGGGCCCCAGGATCAGTGGGAAGAGGAAAGGGCCCTGGCCAAGGGTCAGGGGGGCCCCTTCATAATTTCTTGCACCGGGGCCCTGAAGGTTCTTGTTACGCCTCTGGACCAGGAAGTGGATTTTAATGAGTAACTGGCAAAATAAATATTTGGCTTTCAGATTTTGGGGATTCTTGGTGTGAGAGGAAAGGTCCACTTTAAATTTTGTAGTAATTCTGACCAGTTCCTAAAAAAAATTCTGAATACTTTTGGTATGGTGCTGTTCTATGGTAGAAACTTTTACAAACCTAATGTGGATTTTTTTGTTCATAGCAACCAGATGATCGGATATGAATATTATACTGGAAAGGATTACTGACGTTTCATTTTAGAATGCACTTTTGATCAGCTTTCAGTTAGCTGTAATCAAGAGTTAAAGTAGAATGTCAACAAAAATCTAACCCACTCTTCTCCCAAAGCCTATTCTGACTACTCTGTGTAAGAAAGATCTGAAACATACCTGTTTTGAGGAGGCTACGGTTCGGTCACTTGATTACTCCTGTGGCAGCTGCAGGGAAGAAGATAAAGTGCTGTGACAATGGCTAATGACGTCAAGTGTGACATCCCCTATAGGCTTCAGTGGCCCATCTGTTGTCAGCGCACCCGCCTCCGATGCAGACACGCTGTCTGACGTGGGGGTGCTGGATCACACGACTGGTCTGAAAAAAAAAAAAAAAAAGCTATACATCTTTCTTACACAGGTTAGTTTGAATAAGTATTAGGAGGGGGCAGGGGATAGTTTTAAAGCGGAACTTCACTTCATCTGAGCACTATAAACTCTAATTCATTTTTAATATTCAAAGCAAACTTGCCCATCCATTCATGTCTACATATTTTATTTTGCTGAGAAATCGCTGTGAAAAATGCTTCCCTAGCGTATCTGGCCATGGCCATCTTGAGTAAGGGCAAATTATTCATGTAGCATTTACTTCCTGGATTTCATTTGCCTATCGCTCAGACAGGAGGGTGTGCTTAGCTGGGAAAGCTCCTCCTCCTTTCCTGAAGACTCCTGGGATGTATGATACCATTTGCTTAGGCATGGAAACCAGGAAGTAACTGAAGTATTAATGTTTTAGAACCAGTAAATGATCTGCTTTCCTATCAATGCTAGCAGCATAAGGATTAAAAATATTAATTGTTGAGAGAATGAAGTTCCGCTTTAAGACAAGTTATGGTTTTGCCTGGAATTCCACTTTAATGGACAAACATTCACATTGCTGAGATCTCTGCATGAAGGTAAAGTGAGTAATTCACCTTTTTTATTATGATTCCTGTTGCTGTCCCATCTAACTGTACCTGTGAATAGAGGATGTTGTGTGCTATTTATTCCCTTTCATGTGCCTAGCATCTGTGTAAACTGTGTACAAATTGGATTCATTTGAACCTCTAGCTAATACATTTTCACATAAGCAGTGAAGGCATTGGCCCATCTAGCTTTCCAGATCCAAGTTTTGTTTAAGGATATATTAGAGCGAGTAAAAAGTATTGAACATTTCTAAAGGTGCTATTGACATGAAATTTTGACCACGTCTGTAACAACCCATGCAATACATGCATACAAAGAAACCAAAACAAATCTGTTCAAAAATGAAGTTATGTGTAATAAAATGGAATGCCATACAGGGAAAATATTGAACACATGAAGAAAAGGCGGTGCAAAAAGGCATGGAAAGCCAAGACACCAGCTGAAATCTATCAGTAATTGGAAAGCAATCCTGCCCCTTGTCAGTACAAATTAATATCAGCTGGTTCAGTCTCAACTGATGGTCTATAAAAATGTCTCTCGTTACCAAGGTGTCACACAAGAAACCTCTCTGATGGGTGAAAGCAAAAAGCTCTCAGGACCTTTTGCAAACATTGTTGCAAAACATACAGATGACATTGGTTACAGAAGGATTTATAAACGTCCTGAATGTTCCAGTAAGCACTGTTGGGGCCATAATCTAGAAGTGGAAAGAACATAATTTCACCATAAACCGGCCATGACCAGGTGCTCCTCACAAGATTTCTTACAGTGGAGTGAAAAGAATTATCAGAAGAATTGTCCAAGAGCCAATGACCACTCCATTGCTGAAGAAAAAGCTTGTTTAAAGTTTGCTGCACAACATTTAGACAAGCCTGTGAAATACTGGGAGAATATAGTCTGGTCAGATGAGACCAAAATTGAAATCTTTGGATGCCTTAATACACCATGTTCAAAGGTCAAATGGCACTGCACATTAATCCAAAAATGCCATACCAACAGCGAATTTTTGAGGTGGGAACTTCATGGTGTGGGGCTGATTTTTCAGCATACAGTACTGGGAAACTTCATATCATTTGTAGCGCCCCCATAGTATAGGTGCTTTTTTTTTTTTTTCTGGCAGGGTTTTTGGCTAGGAGAGGTAAATTTTAGTCAGGCCTGACTGAATGTTTTGATTTTGAGCTGAGAGGAGGGGCTCATGGAGGATTGGGTGGACTTAACAGATGAGGTCACCAGAACCTCCCACTTCTTTCTAGAAACCTAGAGAAGCTTTTCTGGTCAGCGAGGTGGGTGTAGCCATCTGGAGTGTTAAGGAGCCCTGACCAATCCCCAAGCAGAGTTGTCAGGGGGCAGACCTCAAATAGCCCATTCTGGGAGGAGTAGTGTCGGGTTGAAGATGTACAGAGATGTACATCTGGAGATGTAGCAGAGGCGCTGTGGTGCAGGCCCCTACCCGAGAGGTTGCCCCCAGTCTGGGGAGGGTTACCTTGGGGGCCTGGGAGTTTAGGTGCAGCCAGGAAGGAGAGCGATTCCTGGAGCCGCACAGGAGGAAAAGGAGAGCAGCGGAGGTGCTACAGGAGGAGAGAGGCTTTAAAGTATCCACTGGTGCGGTGAGTGACTGTCCCTGGAGCTGGGAGAGGAATGGTGACAGTCTGTGGGAGCCTTGGGAGCCAGTCAAGGGAAAGAAGTCTACCAGAGATCAGGATGACGAGACCTGGAGAGGATGGGCTGCGAGTTGCAGTCCGTCAAAGGCCTGGTTAGCACTTAAGTACTTTGCTGCACATTAAGCAGCTTGTGATCTCTGGCCTGTAATGGGTGTCCCTGAGGTCCTGCTGAAACTGCGTAGGCCTTACCCCGTGCTAACCGCGGTGAAGAGAGTGGGCTGGAAACTAAGTTCTGAGCTGGAAAGAAGCAAAGGAGTGTAAAGCTGTGAGTTTTGTGTAGTAAGAGAAACGGTCAGCAAGTGAAGTGCTGGAGAGTTGAGAGGAGCAATAATCTGCAGAGTGAAAGTCTGCAGTGACGTGTGCATATGCAGGCTTGTATATGGAACTTTGTACCATAATTCTTTGGACCTCCCACAGTTACCCCTTTTCTCCATCCAAGTTATTTCCCCAAATAAAACAACAAAAACAAGAACCGGCCTGGTCAGTGTCTCCGAATGTGTGATATATGGTGCGATTTGCGGTCAGCTATCAGGTGAACCACTACTACAAGCCACTCTCAAGGGAGCACATGGCTACACATTTGAAGGAAGGATGAATGGAAAAAATGTACCAAGACATGCTTACTAAAATCGGTTGCCATCTACCAGGATGACAAAGATGAAATGAGGTTGGACATTTCGGCAAGACCATGATCCCAAACACAAAGCCAAGGAAACTCTCAATTGGTATCAAAGAGAGAAAATAAAGCTGCTATGGTCCAGCCAATCACCTCACTTAAATCCAATAGATAATCTATGGAAAGAACTAAAGATCAAAGTTCATAGAGGCCCACGGAACCTTTTTAAGATTTGAAGAATGTGTCGAAGAATGGGCCAAAATCACACCTGAGCAATGCATGCGACTTTTTTCTCCATACAGGAGGCATCTTGAATCTGTCATTACCAGCAAAGGATTTTGCACGAAGTATTGCATTTCAGTTGGTGTGTTCAATACTTTTTTTCCTTGTATCATTCAATTTTACTACACAACTTAATTTCTGAACTTGTAGGTTTTGGTTTCTTTGTATGTATGGATTGCAAGGGTTGTTACCGATGTGAAAATTTCATGTCAGTAGCATCTTTTTAGAAATCCATTTTACCTAGAAAAATGGTGACGTGTTTTCACCCGCTGTATATAGGCTGTAATAGATCTAGAACGGCATCACCCAAGATTACAGTAGATACACTTAATATCACTGCAAACCACATGCCATATAAATGTCTTGGGTAGTTAAGAACCCCTTTACCATCTCACAGCAGAGTATTGAATCTAGCTTATCCTTGGCTTTTTGATAGGCTCCCTTTTCACTGCTTGCACCCTTAGCTGGTCCGTGAGGTGCTGAATTGTGCAATGGATTCCTATGTTTTGAAAGGGATGTCCCTCTCCGTGGAGACAGCTTGCAAAGCATCCAGGGGCAGCATGTGTTTGCCTACTCTCTAGTCATGGGAATGCCAGATCCCATGCAGCTGGAGTAATGGTTTAATCCAGCAAAATGCTCCTGTAGCATGCTACAAACTAGTTCCAAGTATCTTGATAAATTTGTAGCTAGGAAAAGTAAAAAAAAAGGGTGTTAAAACTCCATAGGAAAAATTCCAGGGATTGAAAACTGTAACAAGCAGGGAGATGGTATCATTTTCATAATGCAAAGAGGAATGTCCATGTACTGCATATGTTGGTTTTTTTCCAGCAAGTATTTGGTTTTAATTGAATTGCCTGTGAAAGATTCATCCCATTTTAGTTAAGGCATTTCCTCTCTGATCCACTAGATGGTAGTGTTTTATAGCCTTTGTCTTGGTTAGCTTTTTAAAGGCGGAATACAGGCATGTTTTCTTGAGGAAAGACATTTAAGTAATACGGGATCAGGATAGGAAATGTACAATTTTACAGTTTTTAATATAAACCTCTAAAGTAGTTTTTACTTTTTAAATGCATTAACAGGTTCAATTTAGTTTTAGGCAGTTGCTGCTGCTTTTAAGGGGTAATGCCATGCAATATAGATTTTTGCTAATTTTAAAGTCTTTTTACAGTAATTTGTGACCCACGCTGGAAGTCAAGCTTAGTATTGTGTTATAGGTAAACGTGTGTGTATATTGCTGTCACATTGTTACCTTCATTACAGGGGTGAATGCAAAACAAGAAGGTACATAACTATTCCTCAATGGACCTCTGTTAGGAAACCCATATAATACTTGCATCAGGGAAATTACTATGTATATCCAATACTAAAGTCCCTCAAAACCCTTTCAAACTACCTGGGAAAAAAAAATGCTTTAAAGTAGAACGGTCTGACATATCCCATGTACATCAGATTGGTAGGTTATAAATAAATGAGTTGCAAGTTAATGGAATGAAGTGGTATTCCCTGCATGGGGGTAGATCATTGAGCCTTTCCCTGTAATTCTATCTTTGCATTTTTCAGCTTCACGTCACACCATACCCTGTACAATCAGTTCACAAAATCCTGCACTGGTAACTTCACCCCCCATGTTCTACAGACCCGTTCCTAGAATTGGAGTAGTGTCCTGGGTACAAAACCTTCACATGCATAAGCAGGGCCGCTGATAGGGGGGTACAGCCAGCCCCCGTGTGGGGGGCCCAGAGCACACAGGGGGGGATTAGTGACAGATGACAATTGTGTCTTTTCCTGCAGCAGATGAACGTTGCTCTCCTTCCCTTTCCCTTGCTACAAGCTTTTATCTGGTAAGTAAGAGACAGTCGTCCCTCACTAATCCTCTCTCCCTGTGTGGGGGCCCCCCCTCCTCTCAGCACTGGAGTTTGTCTCTAATCTAGGCTCCATGCACACTGGCTTAAAAAAAAAAAAAAAATCACTGATTTTACGGGAGTTTAGTGTTTTGCCTGTAGAAGCAGCTCAATGTTATCCTATGTGTCTCATAAACAGGACAATTTAAAGGCATATTTTAAGCTCAACGTTTAAGAGACAAAAAAAAAACCCTTCTGGTCCTCCTAAACTCGTCTAAACTTTGTACAAAAAAAGTTCTATTTGAGTGTTTGTTTTTTTTGTTTGCCAAGTGAACTGGAGTTTTTTTTTTAAGCCCAGTGTGCATGGAGCTTTAACTTTTTTTTTCTGCCCCTCTGATCCCGGAGCCTATATATTTTTTTCATCTCATCTTCATTTTTATTTATTAACCACTTCCCAACCGCCCTATAGACAAAAGACGTCCACAGGGCGGTTGCATTATTCTGGGAGGACGTCCATGGACGTCCTCCCAGAATCGCGCTTCCCGCGCGCCCCCTGGGGCGCGCACACAGGAACATCCGTGACCGTCGGGTCCAGGGGACGCGACTGATCACGGATCGTGGTGAATGGCTGCTGTGAGCGGCCTTTCACCACATGATCGCGCCGTCCAATGACGGCGCGATCACATGTCAACAAGCCTGCGCTTCCGCCGGCTTTTCTCTCTCCTCTCCGCACCGATCAGTGCATTGTGAGAGGGGGGAGGAAAGACGTGTGCAGTGCTGTGGGCTATGTGTAATGCCCACAGCACTGCTAAATGATAGTTAGCAACCCCCACCATCCATTAATCACCCACCCAGCCATCCACCCCATCCATCCAAACCCCCCATTCTTAGCCCATCCATGCTCAGCCACCCATCCATCAATCCATCCATCCATGCTCACCCATCCATCCATCCATGCTCACCCATCCATCCATCCATGCTCACCCATCCATCCATGCTCACCTCATCCATCCATCCATGCTCACCCACCCACCCGTACTCACCTAGCCATCCATCCATGCTCATCCATCCATCCATCCATCCATCCATGCTCACCCACCCAGCCGTGCTCGCCCAGCCATACATCCATGCTCACCCACCCAGCCGTGCTCGCCCAGCCATACATCCATGCTCACCCACCCAGCCGTGCTCGCCCAGCCATACATCCATGCTCACCCACCCAGCCGTGCTCGCCCAGCCATACATCCATGCTAAACCACCCAGCCGTGCTCGCCCAGCCATACATCCATGCTCACCCAGCCATGCTCACCATCCATCCATTCTCACCCACCATCCATTCTCACCCACCCAGCCATGCTCACCCAGCCATCCATCCATGCTCACCCACCCAGCCGCGCTCACCTAGCCATCCATCCATCCATCCATGCTCACCCAGCCATGCTCACCCATCCATCCATGCTCACCCAGCCATGCTCACCCATCCATCCATTCTCACCCAGCCATGCTCACCCAGCCATCCATCCATCCATCCATGCTCACCCACCCAGCCGTGCTCACCTAGCCATCCATCCATCCGTGCTCACCCACCCAGCCGTGCTCAGTCATCCCCATCCGTGCTCAGTCATCCCCATCCGTGCTCATCCATCGCCATCCGTGGCTCATCCATCGCCATCCGTGGCTCATCCATCGCCATCCGTGGCTCATCCATCCCCCATCCATTGCTCATTTGTGCTTAATTCATGCTCATCCATACCACATCAGTTCTCATCTGTGACACATCCATGCCACTACAGTGCCCACCCGTGCCTCTACAGTGCTCATCCGTGCCACTACAGTGCTCATCCGTGCCACTACAGTGCTCATCCGTGCCACTACACTGCTCATCCGTGCCACTACACTGCTCATCCGTGCCACTACACTGCCTATCCGTGCCACCACAGTGCCTCACAATAGTGTAAAAGGCAGTCAAATTAAATTTGAAAAGTAGGCCCCTAGAACACCTGACGGTGCTCCCTGCATGTTGGGCCTCTGTATGTGGTCAGGCTGTGTAAAAGTGTCACACGTGGTATCGCCATACTCGGGAGAAGTAGCAGAATATATTTTGGGGTGTCATTTTTGCTAGGTACATGCTGTGTGTTAGAAATATTGTATAAATGGACAACTTTGTGTAAAAAAAAAAAAATGCGTTTTCATTTTCTTTCCACATTTTCCAAAAACTTGTGGAAAAAATGACATGTTCAAAAAACTCATTATGCCTCCTAGAATATACATTGGGGTGTTTACTTTCCAAAATGGGGTCATTTTTTGGGCATTTCCATTGTCCTGGTGCTCCAGGACCTTCAAAAGTGCAAGAAGTAGTCACGAAATTGTGTGTAATTTATGCTCCTAGAACGCCTGATGGTGCTCCCTGCATATTGGGCTTCTGTATGTGGCCAGGCTGTGTAAAAGTGTCACACATGTGGTATTGCCATACTCAGGAGGAGTAGTAGAATGTGTTTTGGGGTGTAATTGGTGGTATGCATATGCTGGGTGTGAGAAATAACCTGTTAACATATGACAATTTTGTGAAAAAAAAAACAAAAACAAAAAAACTTCATTTTGCAAAGAATTGTGGGAAAAAATTACAACTTAAAAAAATTCACCATGCCTCTTACTAGATACCTTGGAATGTCTACTTTCCAAAAAGGGGTCATTTGGGGGGTATTTGTACTTTCCTGGCTTGTTAGGGTCTCAAGAAATGAGATAGGTGGTCAGTACATCAGGTGTAATCAATATTCAGTGATTGGCACCATAACTTGTAGACTTGTATAACTTTCACAAAGACCAAATAATATACACTAATTTTTTTTTTTTTTTTTTTTTACCAAAGATATATAGCAGTATAAATTTTGGCCAAAATTTATGAAGAAAAATTACTAATTTGCAAAATTTATAACAGAAACGAATATTTGTTTTACAAAATTTTCGGTCTTTTTTTAATTATAGCGCAAAAAATAAAAAACCCAACGGTGATTAAATACCACCAAAAGAAAAAGCTCTATTTGTGTGAAAAAAAGGACGCAAATTTCATATGGGTACAATGTTGCATGACTGAGTAATTGTCATTTAAAATGTGAGAGCGCTGAAAGCTGAAAATTGGTCTGGTTAGGAAGGGGGTTTAAGTGCCCAGTGGTCAAGTGGTTAACTCAGTTTTATCTTTTAGATTTAGCAGGGATTCTGTGAGTTATGTTGTATTTGTTTCTAGTAATAGTTTTATTGTATTTTTATGTCAAGTTTCATGGTGTTTTGACCAGGCCATTTTTTGCAATTCGGCACTACATTGCTTTACTGACAATTGCGTGGTCACGCAGCGTTGTCCATTAATGAAATTTTATGTCCTCTTGCTTTTTATTTATTTTTTTTTTTTAAGGCGCATGCTCAGAGTTTATCCTCTTCATCTTTGATTCACTACTTGGTGTGTGACTGACCTACTGAAAAGCTTCAAGCCATTGAAGTGGTGTGTAAATTTGGTGTCATTGGCTCAATAAGTAATGTAGAAAACAAAAGAGAACCCTTAAGATTGCAGTTTCAAAAGCATTGACAATACTACATTAACCACTTGCTTACTGGGCACTTAAACCCCCCTTTTGCCCAGGCCAATTTTCAGTTTTCAGCGCTGTCACGCTTTGAATAACAATTGTGCGGTCGTGCGATGTTGTACCCAAACAAATTGACAATGTCCTTTTTTTCCCCTCCCACAAATAGAGCTTTCTTTTGGTGGTATTTGATCGCCTCCTGAGTTTATTTTTTGCTCTATAAACAAAAAAAGCGATAATACCCAAAATATAAAATAAATAAAACAACAAATCCATCAGTTTAGGCTGATTATATATTCTTCATATTTTTTTGGTAAAAAAATATCAATAGTTAAAGCGTCTACAAACTATGAGAAGGATTTATGGCGTTTTTTTAATAAAAAAAAAAAATATATATATATATATATATACACACATTAGTAATGGCAGCGATTTTCTATTGCGGCGGACATGTCGGACATTTTTGACACTTTTTTTTTTTTTTTTGGGACCACTGACAATTATACAGTGATCAGATCTAAAAATAGCCACTGATTACTGTATAAATGTCACTGGCAGGGAAGGTGTTAACACTAAGGAGGCGATCAAGAGGGTTACTGTGTTCTAACTGTGTGGGGGCTGGGATGGCAGGGACATAACAGATCTAACTGATCCCGATCACAGGGATCAGTAGATCTGTCATGTCCCCCCTCAGAGTAGGGAACCATCGGCGGAACCCCATTCTGGCTCTCTTAGACGATCGTGGGTCTCTGGCAGACATCGAGCTCGCCCGACCCGTGGACACGCACACGCAGCATGTGGAGAGCGCGCCGGCGGCGGCTGTGAGGGTGCGCTGGTAGTGTGCAAGGGGGCGGACGTCAACTGATGGCGCTCGGCAAAGTAGATCCACGCTGTAACTGTCAATCGGCTATAGCACGAATCTGAAGTGGTTAAAGAGGAAGTAAACTTCCACCTTTTGAATTTTACATATAGGTAAGTTTTATAGTAGGCTTACCTGTAGGTAGCAGTGTTGCCAACCTCCCACAGCGTTTTTTACTGGCAAAACATGGAAAATTTACTGGCGGAGCACATTTTTTACTGGCACCTTGAAAAATAACAGAACTCCTATAAAAAACAAACACAACTGATATTTAAACACAACATGGAAACACCGACAATACCCATATCAAGTAATTTGCCTGGTTTGCACTTAAAAAAATCAGCACAACATGACTAATTATCAGACCCTAATATTTAGAGACAGTTGTAAAAATCACTGATTTTTACAAACTGTCAGTAAATTTACTGGCGGTTGGCAACCCTGGTAGGTAGTGTAAATATCTCCCAAACCTGCGCAGTTTAGGAGAGATTTACTGTATATGCAGCCAGTGACATCACGAGCACATGCACACGTGCCGTTCCTTCAGAGCCCTGTGCCATGAGGGGCGTCTCCCACATGCATGCGTGGCAGTGACGTTATTGCAGCTCCAGCCAGTTACAGAGCTGGAGTCAGCGAACCCGGACGGGTGAAGATGGAAGCAGCCTCCAGCGATGGCATTGATGGAAGGCTTCGTTTTTCACGCAAGTTTCACATAATGTGCTAGTATGCGATGCATACTAGCACTTTATGCCTTTGCCTCACAGGTAAGAAAAAAAAAAAATGTCCAGCGGTTTACAACTGCTATAAAAACAATTCTGATTATTCATGATTACAGCACTTTGCACGCAGCCATATGCTTTTTGGATTTTTCTAAAATGTTATGCTCTGTACTTTTGCGCTGGTAGATATATATATATTACTCTATTGTAGAGATGTATTGTCTCCGAAGCTACTTGTGGTCGTTCGTGAAAAGGTTTCCAAAAGGATAAGTCCATAGAAATGGTGTGACCTGTTTGCATACAAGCAGACCGATTGAACAAATACAGGATTACATTTCCAACTATAAGAATGACATGTAATTTGGGACCATGTCACAGAAACATGTGATGAATGGATCTCATATCCCAGCATGTTCCCTCACTGGGGAGTAGAAGTGCTCAGGCACTGCAATCAGTCTCTGTGCTAATTAAAAGCCCCTCACAATAGTGCTTCAGGTCTTCACCTCTGGTGATCTTTGGTAGCCAGATGAAGTCATTAAAGTGGATTCTATTGATAATATAAGTACATGCAGTTCATGGTGTAAGCAAGCTTGTAATTTTGGCAGTGCCAGGTTTATAGGTGATTGTAAAAGGCTAGATGGTTCCAGTATAAAAAATGTCGAACAAGGTAAACAATTGTCTGACACCATATCCTATAATGATGTCTTGCACAGGGAAAACTTATGTTGCCCTGAGAATTTCAAGTCTTAAGTTTGGTATCAGTATATGTGGAGGTTGTATGATCTTTGCATTTAAATTCCAAGTAGGCAGAAAAGGGGAAAGTATCACAAGCAGTATAAAGTTGCCCTTAAGCTGCAGTATACACTGCTTCTGGTATAGCCCTTTTTCTTAACATGGTACCTTTTTTTTGTCAATTGAAGGACATGGGACAGTGAGATACAGTTGGGTTATACTTAAGGAGGTTTGGGCACTGGTCCCCTTGTCCTTCCTTCTGGAAGTAACATGATTTATGCCAGTAGCGGTTATTTGGCTGTATTTTCAATTTGGAGGACTTATGCGAGAATAATATATCCTTTACAATCACTTAAAAAGTGCCTTTATTAAGTCTCGTTTTAAAAAAATAAAAATAACAAACAGGTCATACTCGATACTCGCCTCTGTGCAGTTGGTTTTGCACAGAGCAGCTTAGATCCTCTTCTGCTGCCCCTGGCCACTCCCTCCTATCAGCTTGCTATGGTGGCACCCAAGCCAAGTCAGAGCTCCGTGTATCCATTCAGACATAGAGCCCTGACCCAGCCCCACCCCCTCTCTCCCCTGATTGGCTGATTGACAGTGGCGCTGCTGCTGTGTCTCAGCCAATCAGGAAGAGTGTCCTAGACACTCGTGGACATTGCTGGAGAGAGATGGGGCTCGGGTAAGTAATTTAGGGGGTTCTGGGGAGGCTGCTACACACAGGTTTTTTCTTAATGCATAGAATGCATTAAGATTAAAAAAAAGTCTGCCTTTACAAACCCTTTAACTGTATAAAGTGCCCTCGTAATGTGCTTGGCAGTCAGGGGTCATGGTGATCTGGTTAGCCTTTTTTATATTTAAAGCACTGAACTCTTCTTTGACGAAGGGAAGGCCCGGCTAGCTGGGTACTCTGTTTACCCCAGCAGGGGACTCCACACTCAACCAACCTTATGCCCCCCAAGGGTAAGGCGCTTCTTTGCTGTACCACTTTTTGCCTCTGCCCTCAACCCCAACTTTTTTTTTCCTCCCTCTTTCCTGTTCTTCCCCCTTTATTCCCCACTAGCACTACTATAACCTCCCCTTCATAACAATTAAAAACAAACACTCAAGGCATCTACAGTGTCAGATCTGTTATGGATCTGTGCCTTAGCTTTGTAGATGTGACTTTTTCTACTTGTATGTGCATGCTCTTGTGCGATTTTATAATTGGAGAATTTAAAAAGAGAAAAAAAGCAATGCACATGGCAGTGAAAGAGCGTCACTTTTTAGGATTTGTTTGTATATGGTTAGACTTGCACGCTATTTTTAAGCTTCTGATCTACTACAATGTTTTTTTTTTTTTTTTTGTTTTTTTGTTTTTTTTTCAGTCAAGGCACCCTTTACAATTAATGGACATTCTCGAGACACCCTTTAAAGATTATGGACAGTCTCAAGGCACCCCATTCTAAAATGTAAAAACTATTCTAATTGTTTTACATAATGCAGAAGCATCCACAAGTCCATGTAGGACACCCAACGTTGGAGTTGATTTATTCTTCCAAAGCAAATACACTTTTGCAAACTGGTACTGACTGGTATTCTGTTTCTCTTCCTCATTTTCTCTCCATCACTTAGCTAATGTGACCCCACCGCTGATGGAGAGGTGCAGGGGAGGGTCAAACAAGGATGCTATGCAAGTAACTGATCACCTCCTTATCAACTGATGATGCCACTGGTTGTTAGGATGTCGGCAGCTAAAAGGTTGTAATGGTGCACAATGAAAACCTGTGACTTATTGTAACATGTCTGCTTGTATACAATTTTTGGGCAATTTTTAGGCATTTTGCCAAGGCACCCCTGAAGAAACCTCAAGGTACTCCAGGGTGCTTGGGCACCCTGGTTGAAAAAGGCTGATCTACCAGAACACCCAGATCCTTCTCCACCATTGATTCCCCTAGTTGTACTCCCCCTAGTATGTATGATGCATACATATTCTTAGCCCCTAAGTGCATAACTTTACATTTATCAGCATTAAACCTCATTTGCCACATCATCGCCCATGTTAAAGTACATGTGAAACCTTACCTTGTAAGACGACCCAAAAAAAGAACAGGGAAAACCTTTGTCTAAATGTATCAAAACATTCTAAATACTTTTAACCAGTTGCCGACCGCCCGCCGTGGCTTGACGGCTGCAATATGGTTCGTTATCGCAAAACGCCGTTACCTGACGGCGGCTGTGAGAATGAGTATTGTGAGCGCACGCACACTGTGTTCCGGGGGGGCCAGGGAGCGGGTAGGGCGGACTTTATCTCCGCCGGTTGCCCGCGATGGCTCCCCCACAGTGAGAGGACGGAGGTCCGTGTATGTAAACCCGGATCTCCGTTCTGTTAGGGGCGGAAGGGCTGTGATCACAGGCTTCCTGTATATGGAAGCCGTGATCACTCCCCTCCCCCTGCCACCTCAGCCCCCATACAGTTAGAACACTGAGGGAACACAGTTAACCCTTAGAGCGCCCCCTCCAGGTTAACCCCTTCACTGCCAATGGCATTTACACAGTAATCAGTGCATTTTCATAGCACTGATCGCTGTATAAATGCCAATGGTCCGACATGTCCGCCGCAATATCGCAGTACCGCTAAAAATCGCAGATTGCCACCAATTACTAATATAAAAAAAATAAAAACCCCATAAATTCTCATTCGTAAATGCGGCAAACCAATCAAACGCCATTTTTTTTTTTCTTGGAAGAATATAAATCGGCCAAAAGTGTGTGTGTGTGTGTCTAGATCTAGATCTAGATCTATATAT
>BLSH010119132.1:385694-396762 GCA_018402905.1 Glandirana rugosa
GGACGGTCAGGGGACGAAAGGTTTAAAGTCTGACGGGTGCGCTCCGTACTCTCGTGGGGATCAAATACCACCAAATGTAAGCTCTATTTGTGGGGGAAAAAAGGACACAAATTTTGTTTGGGTACAATGTCGCACGACCGTGCAATTGTCAGTTAAAGCGACGCAGTGCCGAATCACGAAAAAGGACTCTGGGCCTAAACTCTTAAACACTTCAGCCTAAACGCTGAAGTGGTTAAGTGATTTACATAATCCCTGTTCTCAGCAGCTGTGCTCAAGTGCTGTGCAGGGGGCATGTCTGTACAAGTCTTGGCCCTTTTGGGCTCCCAAAACTAAAAACACTAGGCTCATGCTCTCATGCCTCGCGTGGGCAGTCTGAAATTTGGAAAGCAGGGGACTGGCAGGATCAACAGGTATTTCACACAAAGGAAAGGTACTTTGAGAAGTACATGGCGTAACAGATGTTCTTTAACTGATAGCGTGCTGAACTATCTCTGGACTGTTATCTGGTGACAGTATTCTGGCTAGATGGAATATAATTTTTTTTTTTTTTTGGCACTTGTTGAACAGATATAATACGTAATAAAATGCTTTCAATGGTGTATATATTACCACCTGCCGACTGCTCACAGTAAATATACTGCAAGTGTGCGACGGATGCAGGCATGTACGTCTGTGACCAGCTGCCTTCCATGTTTGGGGCACGCATGCGCATGCTCCCTGCTAACCCATGCTGTGATTGGACACAGCACGAGCTTGGCAGCAGACTTCAGCCAATGATTTTGGCTGAAGCCTGTTGATCGGCTCTGTCCAGTCACACACAGCGTTCTGTGTACAAACCCTCATAAATCTGTGTGTAAAGGGACAGCGATCTGGCTGTCTATTCTCCCTGAAAAGCAGGGAGAAAAGTCATATCAAAAGTAGCACACATTGCACACAATATACATTGTTAGGCACAGTTACCCCTTTATTGCCCCTAGATGTTAACCCCTTCCCAGCTAGTGTCAGTACAGTGTCAGTGTACAGTATCACTGATAACTGTATGTGTCACTAGTGGTGTCATTTAGTGACCCTCCCAGCCAGTGTCTTATAGCACCAGCTTGCCTGCTACTCTACCAGTCCCTCTATAAGTCGCTGATTACCGACATTACAGTATAGCTTCTATAGATGCATGAATTCCAGTGTATATATACCATAGATTGTAGGCATTATAATTTCATACAAACCAATTAACCACTTGCCGATTGTCCACCGTTCTAATATGGCAGCAGGTCGGCTCGTTCCCGCAAATCGCCGTAGCTGTACGGCAGCCACGGGAACCTGTGGTGTGGTAGATATGTATTCTAGTAAACAATTTTTTTATTTTTTTTTTAAATTGGTGCGCTTTGTTTATACCACAAAAAATAAAAAAAAAAGCAGAGGTGATCAAATACCACCACAAGAAATCTCTATTTGTGGGGAAAAAAAGGACATCAATTTTGTTTGGGAGCAACGTTGCACGACCGTGCAATTGTCAGTTAAAGCCACGCAGTGCCGTATCGCAAAAAGTGCTCTGGTCAAGGAAAGAGGGAAAATCCTTCAGGGGCTGAAGTGTTTAATATAAACCTATTGGGATTTTTTTTTTTTTTTTACAAAAAGCATGTAACGGAATACATTTTGGCCTCAATATATGAATAAATATATTATTTATTGAATGTTTTAAAACTAAGTAGAAAATATTTGTTTCAAAAATGATCGTTTTTTTTTTTTGTTTTATATAAACCCAATGGTGAAGCAAATGCCACTAAAAGAAAGCTCTATTTGTGTAAAAAAAAAAAATCGTTTCCATTGCGTAGAGTACTGCATGACTGCGCAATTGCCAGTTGAAGTAGCACAGTGCTGAATAGTAAAAAAATTCCCTGGTCATGAAGGGGGGATAAAACCTTCTGAAGGTCCAGTGGTTAACAGGCCAAATGGGCGCAAATAAAATGTATTGCAAGACTTTACATACACTTTAGGTGAGGTTCACACTAGTGCAGCTGTGGTGTGTTGTGTTTTTTGTTTTTTTTTTTTGTTTTTTTCTTTCTTTTTTTTTTTTTTTTTTTTTTGTTTTTGTGACCTTATGGTAGTGCAACTTGGTTGTGTTTTTTGACACCACTCCATTTTTACTCATCCCAGCAGGGATGAATCATTGGTTAAGGAGCTAGCACCTGCCGGCATTCAAACAACCAGTGACCAATCTTTGTTGTCAGTGGGGATACCCTGCTGACAGCAGTGTGTAATCCTAAAAGCTGCAATTAAAAAAAAATAGAAAAAAAGGCTTGCAGGTCCCCCCAATCCATACCAGGCCGTTTTGGGGTGGACCTTACACCAAAAATAAAAGCGTGGGCCCCCCAAAATCCATACCAGACCCTTTTCTGAGCATTCAGCCCAGCGGGCCAGGGAAGGGGGAGACTAGCATGTTGCCCCCCCCCCTCCTAAACTATAGCAGGCCACATACCCTCAACATGGGAGCTGTAAAGCACATTGTCCCCATGTTAAGGATAACACTGCGCTGTGGTTTTAGGGGTGATTTATTGGAATCTGCAACCTCCAGATCCTGCCCCCCCAATGTGAATGAGTATGGTGTAAAGTACCCCTACTCATTCAGCAAAAAAAGTCAAAATTGAAAAATAAAACACAGCCATGTTCAACAAGTCATTTGAGAAAAAGCCCAAATGTACATCTATAGTCATGTCATCCAGCAATGTAGGTCCTTGTCCATTACGAACGGTGGCCGCTACGCACAAAAAAAGCTTGCAGTCACCCAACCACACCCGTTGTTTGCCCAGCAACTAATGGCACACCACTTCCCCCATCGCTTAAGAAAACAAGGGGACTGGGTCATCCAGTGATGTCATTGGCCAAGTATGTATATGTTGTATTTGGTCATGGGGGGGTGGGGGGTTACCAGGTGACATCTTTTGATTAAATATAGACATGTCCATACATGGCCAATTGGTCAGTGATTTTATCGGATGGACCTGTCTTTGTTTTCTTTTTATCAGCTCTTCTGTTACCCCCTTCTGATGACAGAGATTAATTCTCCCTGACAGCGGAAAGTATAGTCACTGGTTGTTTGGATGCTGGTGGCTGACAGTTTAGATGAAAATGCAAAAACTTATCAAAAACATGTGCGTTTTTGGTGCTACTTCATTGAAGTCTATGGGGTCAAAATCATGCTCCAGTCACACCAAAGTAGTGCAGGGACTTTTTCAAAATTGCATCTGTCGTGTTGCATTGATTTGAACAGGCACCATTAAAAATAATGCAATTTCAATTGAAATGCAATTCTGTGCAACTAAGCAGCCTCAATGAAAGGTAGTTTGCGGTGCTCGTGCTGCATAAGTTAACTCGTTAGTTTACGAAATATAGAGGGAAGAATTAAGATTGCACCCGTTTCCTTTTTGCTTTCTACTTTCTAGGTTGGGGAAACATTATCAGATGGGTTTGTTCATGTACTTCAGTGTACACTGTCCTCAGGCGAAATAAAACATGAATATTCTAATCATCCACTGTTCTCGCTCATGCTGTTTGACTGTGGTTGTACAAGGTCAGACAGGCACATAAATCACCATTTCATTTTTCTCGTGTATTTTATCAATACCCTTTTCCCTTGTGCAGTTCTACTCCAAAATGTCTCCAGATTGCATTTATATCCTGGGGTGTAACAAAATTAGTGTTTTAGTTTTTTACCTAATTAATATTTTGATTTTCAACTTCATTGCTATACTCCTGATTTATATCATACTGGGATGCCACATTTGCAAATTTCAACCAGCTTTTGATTTGGTGATTCTCACCTCCAAATCAATGAAGGAAAAAATGAATACTGTTGATAATAAAGCAAACTTTAGTTGAAAATGGAAAGTTGCCGTGATTCTCATCCTCCTCCAGCCTCTAACACTTTTTGCACATTTATTTCTTGCACTGGTTGGTGGGAAAAAGCCCTTATTCAAAAGATTGTTAAAGGCCAAGTTTACCTTTATGAAAAAAAATAAATGCATGTACTTTTTTTTTTTTTTTTTTTGCAGGTAAAAGAGCATTTTTTTTCCCCCAAGAAGCATGCAGAGCATTGCATCCAGGATCAGTAGTTCCTGGGTGGAATCTCAGGCTCCTGCAGACTCTCAGGAAAGCTGTCTGCCCATATATCGTCAGGCAGGTAGTTACCTGAGAACAGGAAGGATCAATGAACTACCAGAGAGCTGACCAGCGTCCTGGTAGTTCATTGAGAACTACAAGCTGTTAACCTTAATCTATGGTACTTTTCTGTCCATTCACAGGAATGTTTGAATGAATGACGTGGCCGTGTGGGCAGAGCCTTGCACAGCCATGCTGTTTTCAACAGGGTGCAGGGAGAAGATCCTCCGCCTGCTGTTATGGAGGGGATCTGGCATGTGGGGTACAAAGGCTGGAACATGTTACATGTTCCGTCCTGAAAACGGGTGTAACATGTTTCAAAGGTTAACTTATCTGTCGCACACCCAGTTAGTGAGCATGATGTACAGAGGAAGGCCTATCGCACAGCTCCGGCGCCACGGATAGAACAGTAGCCGTGAGAGCATGGCGAGGTAAGATTGTCTGTGAAAAGTCCAGAAGTCTGTGCCAGTGGTAGCTGACACTTCACTGGAAACACCAGGAAATGGGAGCAACCTGCAGATGTTGGCAGCAGGTAGGCGGACAAAGTACTTGGCTGGTGATAGGCTGTGGAAGTACAGCAGGAAGTGGGTGCTAAGTGAGCGCATGCTGAACTAAAGGACCTGTGGCAGGCAGCATGGGAACAATGTAGGGTCAAACAAGCTGGGTCGGTAAGAAACAGGCAGATCAGGCAAAAACAGCAGGCAGAGGAGTAGTCAGGTCACAGGCCAATGTCAGCAAGAAGATGGAGAAGCTGATCAAACCAGAACAAAAGGCAGAGGCAGATTCTGGGGACGAAGGTCAGGACTGGTAGCAGACAAATTTGGTCAGGAGCAAGCCTGGTCAGGATCAGAGGTCAGATGCACAAATAAGCACACCAAATGCTGTAGACCAAATCGCAACTAGCCAGTGCCGTAACCTTGTTTTAAATGGGCCATTTGGCGCCAGTATTGGTAACATGCGCGCACTTGGGTGTGCGCGCGTACATCTGTGCCTAGCCGTTCGGCTAATTCCTGGCATGCACATGTTTATGCAACTGAAAACTTTATCTGCACTATGGGCAAGCTTGCCCTGACATTATCCTTTAAGCCTGAGGAGTGGCTATACATCTGCCAGATCACTTTTACATATGGTGGAAAGTGGTTCTCTCGGTAAATAGTACCAGTCACTGCTCATGCTATTAAAAGTAATATTGTTCATCCCTTTGTGATGGCAATAAAATGGACTAAAAAAAATTTACAGACCGTGTCAAAGTGCCTCCGCATGCATATGTAAACCTTGATTATACCACATGTGTGGCATCCCCGTGTTTTAAAGTGTGACATGTTGATAGTGTTGCCACCTGTCTGGGATTCACCCGGACAGTTCGGGTTTGGAATCTTGCATCCGGGTTTCAGACCGTCTGAAACCCAGACACATTATTCATACTGAACTATGGCCTTCCAGCAGGGTTGCTGGCTGCAGTTGTCTAAGCCAAGGGTGTCTATTACACTCTCTTTCAGACTGCCCAAATCCAGCACTAACCACCCCCCCCCAAACACACACAGACCGGAGAGGAGAGAGGACTCAATCTGCACCTCTTCCTCCCACCCCTACCCCTCTGTGTCTGCCCACACTCCAATCTCCGGCGCTGTGCCTCAGAAAAGGAAAGTGGAGACCGGTAATTTGAAGCCCAGCAATCGCAGATAGTTCTGGATGTGAGGTGCTGACTGACAAGGGGTGAGTGAGCTCACCCTCCATCCCTGCCTGTGACTGAAATTTCCTCCCTTTTCTCTCCTGCCTCTGAGTGAGTACACGAAGGTAAATGAGGGATCTCAGAGCTCCCCTTACATCAGTGTTCCCTTTTACACCAGAGGCCACAGTGTTCCCTCTTATATCAGACTCCTCTTCGTACATCAGAGTTCCCAGTGTTCCCCCTTACATCAGGGCTCCCAGAGCATTTTTATGTCAGAGTGCCCGTGTTCTTCCTTACATCAGAGTCTGCAGAGTTCCCCTTTACAGTGTAAGGGAACTCTGGAAGTTCAGATGTAAAAGGAGAACTCTGTGGACTCTGATGTAAAGGGGGATGCTTGTTAACATCATGTGATTAAATGTTATTTAATAGCTAAAAATATATGTGTAGTTTTATACTAGGAAAAAAAAAATTGCTGTGTGCCGCTAAAGTGTTCGTGTTTTACTTGAGAAAAAGGTGGCAACCCTACCTGTTGGTTATCTATTTTACACCAAGTAAATAATCTATTATATTTTACCAAGCAATTGGGTATTTGTGTGCACAAAAATTCATTAAGTATTTTTTTCCAAAATTGTGTTTGCAAAACTGCTGCACAGATATCACATTGACCTAAACATTTCCAACATTTATTTTTTTTCCCAAAAAATGTTTAAAAAAAACTGAGGGTTATAAGCAATTATCTAGCAAAAAAAAAAATAGTTAGATGTATGTAAGAAGTGTCAAGATTTGGCAGCAAGTGGTTAAAGTGGAACTAAACTCTCCCATCCGTTACAGCCAAAGAAGCTGCCATTTTGGCCTGTTTGATCTGCAGTTGCCAGGGTGCTGCACAAATCGGCTATGACACCAGCCATTTGATGGCTTAACAGTTTGGTTGAGAGCTGACCTAAGCGTACTGGTAACTGTGACCATTAACATTCAGGGCATGCCTTGAACGTAATTGTTTTTGGAAACCGTTAAATCACTGGCTTTAGTTCCGCTTTAAATTTCCAAGTTGCATTGCATGACAGTGGAGCTAGCTATTATGTTTTCTATAGGGAACTGCTTGATTAGCGTAAAAGCTACATTGCAGGTTTATTCTTATTCAGCATTTCAGATCAAGCTATGTCTATGGCATTCTGTAATATATTTTCCACTTTGCAATTCAGCAGCCTTTCTAGCATGCGACTTGCCAATTTGTGAGCATAGATTGACAGTTTTGGTTTATGGCAAGTCTCTTGCTTATTGTATTTTTCCCTCTAGCCTAAAATATTAGTGTGCAGTATTCTAGATTTGTTTCTTGACTGATGAAATTGATGAAAATGGCTATGTTGTAAAATCACCAGAAGCTATAAAAACAAGAATAATTTTTCTTTCTAAACCTTGCATATTATCTGCACCAAATGTGGCCTAACCTGTATATTAAAATTAAAAATGTAAATACATTTTAATTCCCATGTCTGCATTATGACCCTAAGGAAATGTTGGCTAATGCTAGCCTAGGCTCTAATATTAAAATATATATATATATATATATATATATATATATATATATATATATATATATATATAATATACACACACACATTTGCCACCTGATCCAGATAAGATCAGAATAACGTCTATGGGTACTCTGCACCTGCTGGATCAAATAAAAATCAATCCTCAGAAAAGTATAGCCGGTTCCCTTGAAAATGAATGGTGTTGCAGTAGCACAACAATGTGAAAGGGCCCTGAAATGTAATTGTAAAATTTGATAAGCTATTGACTAAATAGACTGCTTTCTTTTATAAAAGGGCAAAAGTTATTTTACTTTTGGATAGCATGTGGAAGGATTATAAAACAAACAAGTGCAGCGCTAAACAAAAAAGCAAAAAGTTTGTATGTGTGTATATGTATATATACAGTGTGTGTGTGTGTGTGTGTGTGTGTGTGTATATATATATATGTGTGTGTGTGTGTGTGTGTATATATATATATATATATACACACACACACACACACACACACACACACACACACACACACACACACACGTCTGTGTTGTGTGTCCAAGCTTCCGTGAGCACAATGCAGTGTGCCCCAAATCGCTCACCAGAAAGTGAAATGGAAAGCGCCTTAAATATCACTGTGTTCCCTAGCAACAACCACCCTCCACCATCATATGCACTCACCAGATATGAGATCTTAGGAAGCCTTATATCGGTCTTTTTTGGGGCTGCTCTATGGACCCCAGGATGATCTCCCTGTGCCCCACTTAAGGTAGGAGCTTGTCACAGGAGTCACTTTGGGTGGGGGGGACCGTAGAACCCAGAATCCCTTGAGAGGTTGGGAAACCCTTGTCTCAGCTCACCAGGCCCCTCTTTTGTCTAAGTCATCCTGTGTCTTTTAGGAGTACAGGGTGACCATTAAATAGCTGTCCAATTTTTGGACTCTTAGAACGTAAGTTGGATTACTGCAGATGGGACAGTAATATTTATCAACAATATCCCTCAAGAAATCTATGACACAGTGGAATTTATTGTATCAGAATGATGGAACATTGTATGGGCCTTGTAGACTGTTGCCATGCCGTCTCCACGCCCTGAGTAATCAAAGCATTGCTTAAATGTGGATTCCATGGACTACAATAGAGGAGGCGGTCCGCCTGCTAATTAGATTTTCTTGTATCGTTTGAAGGTTTGCTGTGTTTATGCTTATGATAATGTGTCCTGGGTGCAGTTTGTGTTAGGATAAGATGATCAGGAGGGGAGGGGGTAAAGTACTCCCATGGTGTGTGTATATATGCTGTGTTCTTGCCCAATAAATCAATCCATGTTCCTACAAGCTAGTGTCGTATAGTTTGTACGGGCGACTAGAACATCTGATCTCTGCTGTTCAGACTGAAGGAAGCGTTATTCTGACGGAAGTACTCAAACGAAGTGGGTCGGTTCCGTTACAGAGCCCTGCTGCTTTATTGCAAGTAAAGGGAGTGAACACTGCCTCTTTCCTAGTAATGAATGAATAGTGTCATACTTGTGGGAAGAGTTTGAGACTTGAGCCTCGTACACACGATGCAATTGTTGTACGACCACATGTCCAACTTTTCCCAATATTGGCTGTCCATGATTTTGTCGGTAGCCAAATTATCGTACGACAAAGCCAAATGTAGTAACGTGTTACGAGCGTATAAAGAGGAGATTTAGGTGAATGTGAATTGTGAATTACGGACGCAGGTTTACCGAACACTTCCTGGATTCCGAGCATGCGTGTTTGTACTTACAACTTTTGTTTGTCCACCTTCTGTACACATAAGCCGAAAATCGGACGACGCCTTGTTGGCAGACAAAGTTTTCTAGTTTATCTCATACAACTTCTGTTGGACGATAATTGAAAATCGGCTGTCGAATGGAGCGTACAAACGGTCGGATTATTGTACGTCAGGCTGTCCGACAGTTTTCGGCCGATAATTGTACCGTGTGTACGGGCTATTAGTCCCACTGTCTAATTACAGCATGGCCAGCGGCATAATACCACTCAGATTAAAATCACTGGTTTGACCTGGCTCTACACTGATTAATCTCTGCTGGACTGGCTGAGTTTTGATAAGTGTAGCCACCCCCTCTCGACTCCAAATATTTTACTTCTGGCAAAGAAACGTGGTGGAAAATTTTCCTTGATCGCTGCTTCTGATCAGTGTAGTCTGGCAGCTGAAGGTGCCGCTGTCAGAATACAGCATCATGGCAGAATTCCTTCATCCATCTTTGTGTGGATGGCTGAATCTGTGCAACTTCCGGGGTGCATGCGCGGAGCCGATGTGAGTGGACGCAACAGCATAGAGCTCCGCTCCTAGGTGGACACCGCCGCCGAACACAGCACACCGCGGGCTCAGCGATCCACCTCACCAGCACAGCTCGGGCAACCGCCCCAGACCGACATCCATGGTCCTGGTCGGCTCCAAACCGAGGATTCGGTCAAAAAGCATTCGTGACGCCCTGGCGCGGCCTGCTTCTAAAATGGCGCCGACACCACCTCCGCAGGCCGGATCACCGCGTTCGTCGCGATATCAATCGCAGCAGCAGCACCACTCCCAGCGTCCATCCTAAGGTGAGCCGCTTGCAATTAGAAAACCATGATCCACATGGATGGGACTTTGAATGAGGTCTGAATCCCGTACGGAACAGCACCTCCATCCCTGTTTGCCTATTAAAAAGGAAAGGAGATTGGGACTTTACATGAGGCTGGACGGTGAAAGTTGCATTGAAACAAAGATCACTTTAATTTGGATCAAAGTACAGCATTTACAGCAATACATATTCAACAACATGGCACATGGATAATTATGACAGATACAGATTTTGAGTAATTGCGATAGATAAGATACAATGTAGTCATCACTTGAAGGGCTCTACGCGTTTCGTGACCCGTGTCACTCGTCAGGAGCCAAAAGGACATATCAAGTTGTATCTGTAGAAGCAAAAATTGTATAACTATAAAAATTTGGTCAACCGTAAAAAATTATTAAATAGTTGTAATAACCACAACAACAAGGGCACCTACCCTGACAATCATGCTAGCCTGGACGCCCACCCGCACACTCAGACGTGGACACCAGGGGCCCGGCAAACACACCACTCCGGGAGCTGAGGGGGCAGGTAACCATGGCCTGCAATACAACACAAAGGAAACCTCAAAAAGTGAAAATAGGTGAATAGGGTTCCACCACCATAGTGGATTGAAATAGGAGTGCTGGACAAGGACCCGTGACAAGGGAGGGGAGGGCCGTGCAGGAGAAAGTGATGGGTAGTGTGTGAAAGAGGGAAGGAGACTTACCGTGGGGAAAGGGGGGAATGTGTGGAAGAAAGTAAAAAAGCTGTGCCAGGAAGTGAGGAAAGGCTGGAAATGAGGAGAGGCTCCTTTGTGTAGACGCAGGACCGCCCCCAACATCACGTGGGCGTCCCAGGACGGAGGAAATGGCACCAACACCCGGGCAGCCATAGGCTGCCCCGTAGTGTGATGGCCGATCCCCTCAAAGGACGCCAGATGAAACCACACCTGCCGGAGCGCGGCGTCAGCCAGACGCCGCCGACCCGGCCGTGGAGCGTGACGTCGATGCGTGGTCGGAGGCACCGCCTCCTTCCCCATGCGTGCGAGCAGGCAGAGGAGGAGGGGGGGCCCCCCAAGCACGCATCGCAGCTCCCGGAAGTGGATTAAAGGGGTATGTTATTA
>BLSH010119132.1:397054-420735 GCA_018402905.1 Glandirana rugosa
ATTCTCTGTCGTCATTATGTATAAGTTGTTGTACCGTGTACCTATTAATACTGTCTATGTCTACTAAAACTCATTAACGTTATCTATTGTCTATGTTACATCAGTAGTGAACTTCCCGAGATGCGCAAAGCACTGGGCACAGTGAGCAGTCCTCGGTTTTCCTGTATAGTTCAACATAGACATCTTCGTTTTTAACATATTGATATTTTTAAACCAGTTGGCATTTTTTAATTTATCAACATTATTGGTGTTGTTCCCGTGGATGGGACTGTTAGTACGATCGGACCTGCGGGTGGGCGTGTGAGTCTGCACCTGTGGTCCCCGGGCCGTTTGTGTGGTGAGGCCCTCTGCCCCCTCAGCTCCCGGAGTGGTGTGTTTGCCGGGCCCCTGGTGTCCACGTCTGAGTGTGCGGGTGGGCGTCCAGGCTAGCATGATTGTCAGGGTAGGTGCCCTTGTTGTGGTTATTACAACTATTTAATTTTTTACGGTTGACCAAATTTTTATAGTTATACAATTTTTGCTTCTACAGATACAACTTGATATGTCCTTTTGGCTCCTGACGAGTGACACGGGTCACGAAACGCGTAGAGCCCTTCAAGTGATGACTACATTGTATCTGTTATCTATTGCAATTACTCAAAATCATCTGTATCTGTCATAATTATCCATGTGCCATGTTGTTGAATATGTATTACTGTAAATGCTGTACTTTGATCCAAATTAAAGTGATCTTTGTTTCAATGCAACTTTCACCGTCCAGCCTCATTTAAAGTCCCAATCTCCTTTCCTTTCCTAAGGTGAGCCTAACTCTGAGGAATGGCACACACTAGACGCAGCACAGCCTGATGTCCTTACAAAGTTTGAAACTATGCTTCAGAAGGCCTTGAAGCAGACCTCTGACCGCATCACTGACCAGCTGACAAGGCAGATCAGGGAGCTGGGACGGAGGACAGTAGAGCTGGAGGTTAGACTGGACGACATAGAATGTACCACACAGCAAGGCCTCATAGAAATCAAAAACATTAAAGAGGAAAACATTGCCCTGCAAGCCCAATTGGAAGATTATGAGAATAGGGCCTGCCGCTCAAACATCAGAATTAGAGGTATTCCGGAAACCGTAATAGACCTGCAGGCAACCATTGTTGAAAATCCATTCTCGGCTTTCATCGAAGAAACTCTTGCATGAACAACATTAGAACATTTTTGAGGTTTATTTTTCATAACATAACATAACCTCAGACAAACTTGCGTAGCAACATATTATAAAGGCGACATGATGAGATATGGTATGGCTTCAGATGTCAGTCAGGAGGAGGAAGAGTTCTGACAGGTGTTCACGTCTCCGAGAATGTAGGCTTTCATATCCTCCATTATCTCTCCCTCTCTCCAAAGTCACAAATTTTTATACTGTTTGTAAAGCTTAGGTCAGCTCTTTTCAAAGTAACCTTCGCTACCTATATGGTCTTAGTCTATAGAAAGACCACGCATGACTCCTCCTAACATGCTTAACATGAGATTTGAAATATAATTGCACATACAACAATTTTTCTTCTCTGTCAAAAGCACATTGAAATAACCTTTACATATAACTAACATTACATTATATTTAATTTATTTCAGAGCCCAATATTATTCAAAATAATATTATAAATTCATAATTTCCAACAATTCCCCCTCAATGCACTAGAACTATCAACAAAAGTGCATTCATTTTAAATAATACTTCTCTGAAATATTTACAATAATATTTTACAATAAACAACAATTTAGTATGTCAGATATTGTACAAAAGCATTTTCCCAATACTCTGTAATATTTTCTTGTTTAAAATTTAACACTTTCATTTAATCAAGAAACTATAAATTAATGTATTTATTCATTTTAATTAATTTCCCATCTAAATTATAACCTATTGTCAAAGAATTCTTCCTTCAACTTCATAAATTTAACTTTTTGTAAACCTCTTATAACTTTAACTATATTATATAAGTATGTTAAATATAAGGAAGAAATAAAATCTTTGCTATATCAAAAAATTATATTAATCCATAATATAAATTATTCATTAATAAAAATTCTTCCATTCCAAGAAATTTCAATAACCAAATAATTCTACAATATATGCTTTTATATATTATCCTTGATACTGTACATATAATGAATAATCCATTCATCTGTTGATACATAAAAATATAACTTTCCATAATTCATGTATCATATCATTTATATATCTATGTATGTATGTATGTATCTATCTATGCATCCATCTATCTATCCATGAGCAGCAAGCAACTTTTTCTATTTCTCCCTTTTCTTATTATGTATTATTTAATTCAACTATAACTCTTATTTAGAAATTTAAATCTAATTATTTTCTTCCACCCAAGCCTTTATGTATTTTAACTATACCCTTTTTTTTCCTTTTGGATATAATTAACATTTTCTTCATTAAAAATATATATCCAATAATTATTACATGAACGACATCATTAGAACATTTTTGAGGTTTATTTTTCATAACATCAGACAAACTTGCGTAGCAACATAATATGTAGTCTACATGATGAGATATGGTATGGCTTCAGATGTCAGTCAGGAGGAAAAAGAGTTCTGACAGGTGTTCATGTCACATCTCCGAGAATGTAGGCTTTCATATCCTCCATTATCTCTCCCTGGTTAACATCCAAAGACACAAATTCTTATACTGTTTGTAAAGCTTAGGTCAGCTCTTTTCAAAGTAACCTTTGCTACCTATATGGTCTTAGTCTATAGAAAGACCACGCATGACTCCTCCTAACATGCTTAACATGAGGTTTGAAATAGAATTGCACATACAACAATTTTGCTTCTCTATCAAAAGCACATTGAAATAACCTTTACATATAACTAACATATTACATTATATTTCATATATTTCAGAGCCCAATATTATTCAAAATAGTATTATAAATTCATAATTTCCAATAACCATGATAGCCCTATTTCAAGAGTTGCAACCGGTATCCCGGCGGAAAGATTAGAGATGGACAGAGTACATAGAGCCCTAGCTCCACGCAAAGACAAGGGACCTCCCCGGGACATTATAACGAAATTCCACTACTATCGCACAGAAGAGCAGCTGCTTATGGCGGCCATAAACAAGCCTACCCTCTCTTTCCAAGGGTACAGTTACCAACTATTTGCTGACCTTTCACCAATCACCATAACCAAGAGGCGATCCCTGAAACCCCTACTTCAAACTCTGCAACAACACCAAGTTACCTACTACTGGGGTTTCCCCTTTTCTGTCCGCTTTACATATTTAGAGACCAAGTATGTATGTCGATCTGCAAATGAGCTCTGAGACGTCATGACAGAATTAGGCCTTATGGACAGTAACTCCGTGAAGGAAAACTCTCTCGCAGACGCTCAGCATCCAGATCCCCAAAGAAAGACACTCACTACAGCAGCCGGCGACCCACATTCCCACTCAACCCACTACAAGAGTGGCCGCTTCGTGCCCCTGGCAACTTCAGCTGAAGACTCTATGGACTGAACTTCCCCTTGAACACCTTCACTACACGCAACCCTTTTTGCCACCTCCATCTGGCATGAACTGAAGGATGCCCAGTGCACCCATGGCACTAATACTGATTCATCTCCAAACCCACCTGGGCAATTGCCCAGATAATTTCTAACTTGGCTAGGCCGCACCCGCCCCTACATATTCCCAACCCCATACCGCAACTGAACTACCTTCTCTCCTTCACCCTTACAATCTGGTCCCACACTGCTCTCTGCAGCTTACAGTAATAACACAATTCTGCTGGGACTCAGATTGTACAGGGCACGTTAATCCCCAAATGGCCGTTAATGCCTCACCCCCGGACTCTATCTAGATAGTTTGAGGACCCCCGTTTGTTATATTGAGATTTGTTATAATGTTCGACTGTATGCGGAGCTGTCCACCTATAGGACACACTTGCTCCCCCCACTGTCTGCTCCTAGAACCCCACATTCATATGTGGACTCCTGGACCCAACCGCAGAGCCTATAGGGGCTGGCTTGACCAACCCCTACTACGCTCTCCGCCTCGTTTACGTTTTGGCCTGTTAAATACTTAAATTGTTATATGTGAGTTTAATGTACTCCTTTTTTCCCTCCCTATCACTTTCTAAACCTCAGTTCTTTTTCCTGGATCGGTGAGTGACCACGGTGACCCGACGGAACAGGTACAGTATGGATCTATATTCTATAACACCATGGCTCCCTTAAACGTTTGTTCTTACTGTCCAAGGATTAAACATCCCACACAAACGGACCAAAGCTCTTCGAGCGATGGCCGCTGCCAAGATCCATATTGCCTGCCTACAGGAGACTCACTTCTCCGTATCTCACACCCCTAAGTTTCTCAACCAAGCATACCTTCCATCACACCATGCCATTCACCCTATCCACCCAGGTAAAGGACCCAATACATTCTCCTAACAGGACACACATCCGACATCCCAATTACTGTAGTGTCATACTACGCCCCCAACAAAAATCCTGCAGCTTTCATGTCACATTTATTCAGAATAGTTAACTCACACAAAATGGGCACAGTCTTAATATGCGGGGACTCAAACCAGGTAGTCTCTCCCTTTTCTTGACAAATCTCCACCCACTCCGAACCCACGCACTGTCAAACCCTTGCTGCAAGAGCTACTTACCAGTCATTCTCTATCAGATACCTGGTGCGAAGTTCACCCCACTAGCAAAAAATACACACATTACTCATTTCCACACAAATCGTTCTCTCGCATAGATCACCTTTTCATTTCCAATAGCATGATTCCAGAAATTATCGTGTCAACACTAACTCCGTACCCATGGACTGATCACTCGGCCGTCTGTCTCACATTAGCGTCCCCTGTACCTCGATCGCATGATACAACATGGTATATCAACGACACCACACTAATGGCTCGTACACACGGGACGACGATCGTGCACACGACCGTGTTGAATCGTACGTTGACGGTCGTATGTAGCCCACTGACATGCACACGACGGTCGTACATGCAACTTGCGGCCGGCCGAACGTGATGACGCGAACGAGCGTATAATGAGGAAGTAGCGTCACCTTTTGGGCTCCTTTCTAATTTCATGTTAGTTGAAAGTGGACTTGGCGCATGCGTGTTTAGCACAATACAACTTTGTTGAACACCGCCGCTCTACACACGACTCAACGGTCGTATGCAAGCTTGTTGACACGACCAAGTTTTCTAGTCTGCACATACAACTCCCACGAACGACCGTCGTACGTTCAACTGTTGAAAGCGCCGCCACAGACGATCGATTCTGCATGCAACGGTCGTGAGTACGACGTGTTGAACACGATCATCGTCCCGTGTGTACGAGGCTTTACACACCCGTCTCATCGACAAGACAGAGTTGGCCCTCAAAGAATACCTCTCAACTAGCTCCACCGACGAGACCTCACTTGTCACGCTCTGGGAGGCCCACAAGCCTTTCATATGAGGCAAACTCATACAGCAGGCCACTATACTCAAGAGAGACCGAAAAACCCAATACCATAAACTAGAAACAGAATTTTCCGCCAGCCACGACTCATTCCAATCCAACCCCAGTCCAGCCAACAAACGGAGACTGGAAAATATAAACTCGTACTTGATATATTCATCGCAGACACAGCGGAGAAGCTAGCACGCAAACACCAACACAGACTACACTAAAGCCAATAAACCCGACACGTTTATTGCTCTTAGGGTTCGTGCCATTAACAACCCCTCAACTACGATACGCCTTAAGACTGGTAAACTTACCTACACCAGCAATCAGGTTAAAATACTGGAAGTATTTCGCTCTAAACTCTCCCAACTTTACTCCAATTCGGCAGCCCCAGACCCCAACCAGCTAGATAACCTGTTCTCACGCATTTCCCTCCCAAACCCCTCCCGAGCACAGCAGGAAAGCCTGGACTCCCCTAGAATAGACCTAGAGATGGCACAAGCCATCAAACAACTTAAACCCCATAAGAGACCAGGGCCAGATGACTTTTCGGCCAGCTATTACAAGCAATTCTCGCACATCCTAACACCTATGCTCGCTAACACCTTCAATGCATTCCTAAGGGGGCGAACATTTGGTCCTGTAACAGCCTCTGTAGCAATGATACCTAAACCAAACTCAGATCATTCCTCTTGGTCCAATTTACTGTCCAATCTCTCTCCTTAATATAGATACTAAATTACTAGCAAAAGTCTTAGCCACCAGGCTAAGCCATGTAATGGGTGAATTGGTACACCGTGATCAAACAGGATTTATTCCTATCCGCCAAGTGGGAGATAACATCCAGCGAACACTGCTTCTCTCGCACATTGCCAAATCTAGACAAATGCCAGTCTGCCTCTTGTCCCTTGATGTCAGGAAAGCGTTCGATACAGTCTCTTGGACTTACATGAACTATACCTTCCAGTGCTGGGGCTTGGGCACTCACTTCCTGACATGGATCTCCTCTCTTTACACAAATCTCAAAGTGTATGTGAGATATTGCGGCTATAAATCCACAATGTTTAATATCCAATGTGGAACAAGGCAGGGATGCCCGCTATCTCCATTACTATTTGCCCTCCTCATAGAGCCTCTAGCCCAACTTAGTCGCACACACCCTGACATCAGGGGTACCTCACCGCATGTCTCAGCACCAAATCCTCTCTCCCTTTTAAAAGAGTTTGCAAATATCTCAGGCCTACACATTAATGCGCACAAATCCCACCTATTAAACATTTCTCTGTCCCCTACCGAACTCCAACAGACACAGACATCCCTACCTTTCAAGTGGGAACCTCACCATCTCTCGTATTTAGGGTTCAAACTCACAGCTAATATGCCCTCCCTCTTCGTGGCTAACTACCTTCCCCTCCTCAAAAAAGTTTCCCATCTTTTATCCCAGTGGTCATCACTACCAATCTCCTGGCTAGGCAGAATTAATGTCATTAAGATGTCTATTTTGCCAAAATTTCTGTCTTTAGGGTCCTCCCCATTCCCCTACCGGCTTACTTCCTGCGATTATTTCAACGCAGAGTCCTGACGTATATCTGGGGTCCCATGAAACCCAGAGTCTCAAAGACCCTTTACCTCCAGAAGCTATGTGGAGGACTGGGAATACCCAATTTCCGCTCCTACTACTATGCAGCGCAGCTATCACAATTAACTAAATATCACGCCGCTAAGGAAGCCCCACTATGGTAGCTATAGAATCAGTCGAGGCAGATCCCATATCTGTGGCCAACCTACTGTGGCTACGCCCTGAAGATTGCAAAACCATAAACAACCCCATCACCAAACATTCCCTCAAAATCTGGGACAAGCTTAAATTCATACAGAACTTACAATCCCCGCATAATCCCTTACTGTCTTTCCTGAGGAACCCAGCATTTTACCCTGCATGGGAATCCCCAGTCTCCTTTCAGGCCTGGCTCACATCGGATCTTTTCCGATTACATAAACTTACCTCAAATGCCTTGTTGCACCCTTTTCGCTGTGTAACACCCACAACCTCCCCAAGTCTGAGTTATTTAGATATTTGCAAATAAAACATTTTTATACCCCCCTCCTTCAAACAGGCTCTCCACCCACCCAATTCTCTGCGTTCGAAAATTACTGCAGAAAAGAACCGCACGCTAGAGGAATCATTTCGGTGCTATACCGCCTGATGGACACTCCTGATAGCCCACCGCCTGGTCCAGTATTTGGTCCGCCACCGCATCCGCATCACCTAATATCCTGGCAATTGAAACTAACTTTAAAGTCCTCACGCTGGTACTTGGTACCAGACAGAATAGCGAAATTTGTCCCCACATATTATGCATTGTGTTTCAGAGGATGTAAAGAAGTAGGCACCTTCCTACATATTTGGTGGAACTGCCCCACAGCCCGTGAATTCTGGCAGAAAGTCTTTGATCTTATATCCAGAACACTCAAATTCACAATCCCTGTAGATCCAGCTATCGCCCTATTGAATCTGAAGCCTGATGGGGTATCGAGCTTTCATTTTCAACTGCTAATGCTTCTCACCACTGCGGCCAAACAATCGCGAAAGCCTGGAAATCTCCTTCCCTAATCTTCCCTGAAACCCAAGGTAGAATGAACAAGGTGCTGGTTCACTCTAAAATGTTAGCCATCGAAACCAATGAAATTCACAAATTCAAAGCAATATGGCACCCATGGATCAAACATAACCTACCCCTGGACTTTGATGAAACCCTATTAAGGCCATGGTGATACAGTAATCTACTCCTGCTCCGTCTGAGGCCTGCGGCTCTAACACTACCGATCCAACCGTCTTTGTCTCTCCTATCTCTTTATTCTGTCCCTCTCTATGCTCTTCTTTCCCACTTTTCTATCCCATCTTAAGGAAGCATTTCATATGGCTTTGTTATAGTCACTAAGTTGAATGAATTGGTTTAGAATGCTCCAATGCACACTTTGCATGACTGACAGCATACCATATGGCCTGCACCCATACCGGATCTTCCTATACCATCGTTAACAAACCAATTGAAATTCACGACCATCCCCTTAACAATCCAACAGCCCGGTATGGATACAAAGCACCTTACCCCCCTCCATCTCAAACTGAGCAAAACCAAAACCTGAGACCAAGCCTCCCGGACACAGTTAGATCCCATTGGGGTGTCCTGGGGCAAGGATCTCCTAGAACTCACGTATTTATTGTCCCATACTAGCAGACTATAATCCCCACCTAATTGCATCAGACATGCCAATCTCATGTTTTACACCATCAATAATCTATTGTGATGCGCCCACGCTAGTGGCTTGTTCTCTACTCAACGTTTGGCACTTAAGTTGTTTGTAAGTTTTCCTTCTGAAAATTCTAATAAAAACATTGAACAAGAATCTGTGCAGCTTCCTGGGTGAATCTGTTAAACTTCTTGGCTGAACAAGGAAAAAATAAACACTGTATGGTCTTAAGGCTCCATGCACACTGGATGCTCTCTGGGCATTGATTGTGGCAGGAGACGCTGCTTAGAAAGTGTGCTTTTATCAGCATTTTTGTAGGCATAGTTTATGTGCAATTTCTGCGTCTGCGTTTTTTACGCCGTTTTTTGTGGTCAGAAGAACTGCTCTTGAACGCCAATTCAGGGCATTCAGATAACAACCCATAAACGCCACTGCTGTTGGACGACAATGTCTGTGTGCATGGATACATAGGATAACATAGAGGGGTGTTTATGGGCTGTTGCACATTACCGTCTGTGGCATTAAGGCAGCTTATTCATTGTAAAAAGGATGCCTAATGCACCAAGACGGGCCTAAAACCATTCCTGTTGCATTCTAGTATAGCAGCACACTGCACCACATACGTTACAGTGCATTGCAATTCACTTCAACACATTCAAAATAAATGGCACAACACACAGCAACACCTTCCTTACTAAATTTGTTTGAATAAAACCCTGTACTCACCTCCCCATGCTCCTCCAACATCCAGCTCTGCAAAATGTACCAAGCAGCTTTCATGGAAATCCCCACTCATTATTTTGAAGAGGCCTGCCACCACTCGGATACATAATAGTTACATACTAGTTAGCCGTTCCATTGGATGCTAATGCACACAAAAACAACAAAGCTCACAGGCTGGAGACTTTAAAGCTGTGGCCGTCAGAGAAGGGAGCGTGGGTAGGCGAGTATAGGGCCCAGTAAAACTATTGTGTAAAACACATGCCCATGTTTGGGTCCAGGTACAATGTATTGCGATGCCATTCATTGTGAATGGCACCCCAACATACTATACAGTAGTAGCCAGCCGACCCACATGGCAGCAGACATGACCATTAAGCAACAATGGTACATACTCCTATTTGTACTAAATATGTTGTGCTCTGTTGTTCCCATGACTAAACCTCATGGGCGAGGCGAAACATGTCCTCATTGACTCCCCTGGAGCTGAGGTAAGCGATTTCCCTGCCTGCATTCCTGGCAGTTGTCGGCATATGAGGACCTACTAGAGCCTGAAGTGGCACCCTTAAATTCTTTGTATAGGTTCACAGTGCTTTATTATACTCCCAGCCTCTGCATTCTGTAATATGTGTTGTGCATAACTTACTCTTGACTGCTGCACTATATATGCTTTGCTTTCTGCCAAACAGTCCTGACTGCTGTATGCTGTAGGTGTGTCTGCGAGACTGGGACTGGTGAAACTGTGGCATATGGGTGCTGTGTACTTTTTAGTAGTGATTTTATTCCTGCACTTCAGGTTCCACCTGCAAAGATGATCACGTTGCTCATGTTAACTGGGGTGCCAGCTCCTATGAGCCCACTTTTTTTTTTTTTTTGTAAGACATTTTGACCCTTGGGTCACCCTTCTTAGTCATCGGCACATTTTGTTCTTAATTGTTAGAAATGTTAAAGTGGAATAACCTGTGCTTCATTCTTTGCTATGACTTTGCATTTCATAAGTCGATTTCCGCTCCTTGTTATTTTTGCCACTCTCAAACAAAAAATCTTTTTATAGGCACTTTTTTTGATATCCTCACCATGTCTCCTTAACTGTCTTGGCTACTCCCAATAGTTTCACCTACAATGAAACTGGCCTTGAAACGCACAATGTTCATTGTTTTTGCCACAACTGGTGTAATACTGTGATATGCACTATAACAGGTAATTGTTTCAACTGTTGCGCTGTACTTGTATAACATTCTATCGGTATGTGTATACTGCCTCCACGTCACGTGTGCCTCCTTTTCGGTCAGTCCAAATGCAGACCACATGAGATTCCCTAAACCGATCTAGAGAATTTTCATCTAAAATGCTCATCGCCCTGTAATTTCATGTTGCTCCACACTTGGGCTCCCAATGTTCTTGAACCTTTTAGGTGACAGGCGTACCACGATTCTGTTTGCACATTTTCACTGCGATTTGTCGGGCGACAATCATAGCAAAATCGCACTGTGATCAGGGTGCCATTGGAAGTGATGAGGGTCGCACGGGCATCCCATGATTTACCGTGATGCAGGAACGCGGTGACTCTGCCCGCGATCCGTGACGCCTAGATGTGAACGGAGCCTTAGTTGTAGCCACCTGGTGAAGACTCCTGCTGCCTCTGACCACCCTCCCAGAATTGTTGGTCTCTCCTACAAGCAGACCCTGACTTCTGTCCCACCTTCCCAAATCTGTGTTCTACTGAACCTATCTCGCTGTTCACATTGCCCAAACCCCAATTCCCTCTCCTGGGACTTGAGGTCCCAAGGACTTGCATTCTTCGTATACTGCTGATCTTAAAATGCCGTACTCCTTGTGTATTGCCAAATGATGGGTCCCTTTAGACCTGTCTTGCATGTGCTCCCTTGGGAGTGTCCAGTAGTTGTGGTTCACCTTATAGTTGCCTTCAATAACACCATATATCACACATCCGTAGACACTGACCAGGCCGGCTCTTTTTTTGGGGGTTTTTATTTAGGGCATATAACTTGGATGGGGAAAAAGGCTGATGTGAGATGCTCCCGAAATTATTGTACACAACTTCCATATAGAGTCCTGTATATGCACACTTGCACTGCAGACTATCCTTCTGCAGACTTACTCCTTAAAACTCTCCAGCACTCAGCTTGCTGACCGGTTTTCTCCTACAGTTCTCTCTCCAGCACTGTACTTGCAGCCTATCACTCCTTCACTTCTCTCCACTTGGTTTCCAGCTTGAAAGGAAATTTATCGAGCTCCTCCACTCCTTTCTCTTCACTGTGGTAGCACATGGTGAGGCCTACACTGTCAGCAGAATCTTAGGACCACCCATTACAGGCCAGGGATCACGTGCCCCTGAATATGTAGCTTAATACGTTGATGCTAGCCGGGCCTTTGATCTACGACTCCCAGCCCATCCCTCTTCCAGGTCTTTTCTTTGTAGACCTTCCAATGCTAAAACTGCCAGCATGTGTTATTACTGTAAGGGAAGATCTGAGTGATGCTGAAATTTTTTTTTTTTTTTTGCTTCAAAATGTTTCCCCGAAATGTTATCGAAGTTGGCCCTGTTTTCTGGTCAGTGGTCACCAATTTCGCAATCACATGACTCATTTTATAAAAAAAATCCATGCCACTTACAGCTACTACTTTATATCTCTTTAGTTGTGCTTTTTATGCACGTAGATAGGCAAAACTTTTTTTTTTTTTTTCCATTTTGGATAGTGTAAGGTTATAATAGTGTAACCCCTGTCAGGTTGTGTTTTTCGCCTTCTGTGCCCCATTGTGGAGATTTCCCTTCACTTCCTGTCCCATAGCCCAACAAGAAGTGAGAGAGAATCCCTCCAAATGAAGGGAATTTCTTAGTGATCCCAAGCTCACCAGAACTAGTATCCCCTTTTGAAGATTTTACCCCTAATTACTTTGCTAGGGACAACCCAAAAGTTAGGATTTTTTTTTTTATCTTTCAATTTTAATGGTGAACAGGACTTATAGAAAGGGTGAATCTTCCTAACTGGGGCACGGACAGCAATAAAAACTGACAAGTTATCCCTCTCAACTCTATCCAAAACTAAAAAAAAGTGTTTTGCCTTTTTAGTTCTACTTTTAAAGACAACTGTGTTAATTTGTCTTCATTAAATGTTTGTATTTTTTAGGTTCTCTGTTGGTCAATATCGAACAAGGGGGAATAGATCCAAGATATTTGACAGGAGCTTCCATTACATTTAGTAACCATTTAACCACTTCAGCCCCGGAAGGATTTCACACTTTAGGACCAGAGCACTTTTTTCTAAAATACAAATCCAAAAAAAAAATATAAAAAAACATTTTTTGTCATCGGTTTTGGCCGATTTTATATTCTTCCTCATGAAAATCGCAATCGGCGTTTATTGATTGGTTTGCGCAAAAGTGGCTACGTTTACGGATGATAATTCATTTCTGGGGTTTTTATTTATTTATTTTTTACTAGTAATGGCAGTGATCTGTGATTTTTAGTGGTACTGCCATATTGGGGCGGACATTTCGCACCATTTTGACACTTTTTTTTTTGGGACCAATAACATTTATACAGTGATCAGAAATTTAAATGTCCACTGATTACTGTATAAATATCACTGGCAGTGAAGGGGTTGACCGGCAGGGGTAGATCTAGGGGTTAACTGTGCTTCCTGGGTGTGTTCTAACTGTGGGGGGGCTGGGCTACCATGGGCATAAGAGATCTAACTGATCCCAGTGACAGGGATCAGTAGATCTCCTGTGCCCGCACTGACAGAGCGGGGAACTGCCGTGTTTACATCGGCGGTTCCCCGTTCTTTTGCTGTGGCCGTTCATAGCTGCTCGGCGGCGGACATCGGGTCCGCCCGAGCCGCGGGCACACTCAGGAGCACGGCAGACGCGCGCGCTTCCCCTAGTGGCCACCCGCAAATCGCTGCTTATTTACGCCGATTCGTGGAAAGCATCCACACTGCCGCAGTAAATATACTGCCTGCAGTGTAGAAGCAGTTAAAGCCCATCGTTCCCTTTAAAACCGCCTCAACACCTTTCTCATTGGCTGTAATGCATTTGGTTTTAATGGTAACTTTTTTGCTGAGGTGTCCAGAATTTTTGCCAGAAAAAAAATACTGTGTATTTTCTCCCTAAATGAGCTTTCCCCAAAAATTTGCTTATGTATACTTTCTTCAGACACGTGACCGTATCAGATCTGATTTATAGAACTATCTGGGTGATTGTGTTTGAATTGTCTGGAGAGAAGGATTTTCTACTAAAACAGCAGGATGCAATTTATTAGCTGGATTCCTCCAGTACTTTACAAAACAAGAACTTTTCCTTTTAATCAAAAGGCGGCTGCTTACTAATATCAAAGCTACGATCGTACACAGAGGCACAGCGGACTGGTACTTTGATGCATTTTAATACCATCCAAGTTTGCCTCTTTGTACAATGCTAAAAGGAAATTGGGTCCCTAGTGCTTCTCATTAGAATTTCAGCCACACAGAAGTGAGTTGGAAATCTGACTAAGCATTGTTTTGTATGTGTGCAATTCGGGTCTCCTCTGCAGGGGAAATTCTAATGCAATGCATTGTTGATTTTTTTTTTTTTCTTTTGGATGTGTTTAAATACTACACCATGTGTTATGTCTGATTTCTGTTTTCAAACCACTTAAAAACTCTTACAATAAAAGACAATATTGAGTATCTCGAAATACAGAAATGGAAGATTTTTTTTTTTTTTTTTTGTCCCCCTACCCCCTGAGGCTTAATTTATAATGTATTCATATCTGTTTAATGTTTCATCATTAGCAATCCCTTTTTCTTTTGAAGATATTTTCCTGTTATTAGCTTTTGCTCTGCATATATTATATTTGCAAGGTTTAGAATAGAGGAAGACAAATTAATATGGAATCCAGGAGTCAGTTATTCCAGTCTAGCAGCTTGTAAATGCTTACAGTAAAGACTTAAACCAAGAGGCTCATTTTGTTTGATAGACTGATTCCTGTAAATATCATCACCCTTAGTTTGGGGATGCTGGCCATGCCTTACCACACATTTACTTCACTTACCACCCTTTCCCCATAACCTCAAAGTCCAAGAATGTATTGGGGGTACTCATTATAAAATTCCAGCTATAGATAATTTACATATGGTAGTGGGATCCCTCTAGGGCCACATCAGCATTATGGTTGCCCTTAAAGGGCTGACTGCATTTGTAAGACTATATACAGTCGTGCCCATAAGTTTACATACCCTGGCAGAATTTTATTTATTGGCTATTTTTCAGAGAATATGAATGATAACAAAAACATTTTTCACTCATGGTTAGTGTTTGACTGAAGCCATTTATTAATCAACTGTGTTTACTCTTTTTAAATCCTAATGATAACAGAAACTACCCAAATGACCCTGATCAAAAGTTTACATACTCTGGTGATTTTGGCCTGATGATATGCACACAAGTTGATACAAACGGGATGGAATGACTATTAAAGGTAACCATCCTCACCTGTGATCTGTTTGCTTGTAATTAGTATGTGTGTATAAAAGGTCAATGAGTTTCTGCACTCCTGACAGACCTTCGCATCTTTCATCCAGTGCTGCAGTGACGTTTCTGGATTGAGTCATGGGGAAAGCAAAATTGTCGAAGGAGTTACGGGATAAGGTAGTTGAACTGTATAAAACAGGAAAGGGATATAAAAAGATATCAGAAGAATTGAAAATGCCAATCAGCAGTGTTCAAACTCTAATCAAGAAGTAGAAAATGAGGGGTTCTGTTTAAACCAAATCACGGTTAGGTAGACCAACTGAAATATCAGCCACAACTGCCAGAAAAATTGTTCGGGATGCAAACAAAAACCTACAAATCACTTCAGGTGAAATACAGGACTCTCTGAAAACATGTGGTGTGGCTGTTTCAAGATGCACAATAAGGAGGCACTTGAAGAAAGATGGGCTGCATGGTCGAGTCGCCAGCAGAAAACCATTACTACGCGAATGCCACAAAGTATCCTGCTTACAATACACCAAACAGCACAGACAAGCCTCAAACCTTCTGGCACAGTCATTTGGAGTGATGAGACCAAGATTGAGCTTTTTAGCCAAAACCATAAACGCTACATTTAGAGAACAGTCGACCAGGCCTATGATGAAAGGTACACCATTCCTACTGTGAAACAGAGGTGGATCACTGATGTTTTGGTAATGTGTGAGCTACAAAGGCACAGGTAATTTGGTCAAAATTGATGGCAAGATGAATGCAGTATGTTAAAAAATACTGGAGGAACATTTGCATTCATCAGCCAGGAAGCTGTGCATGGGATTTACTTGGACATTCCAACATGACAATGATCCAAAACACAAGGCAAGTTGACCTTTGGCTACAGCAGAATAAAGTGAAGGCTCTGAAGTGGCCTTCTCAGTCTCCTGACCTCAGTATCATTAAGCCACTCTGGGGAGATCTCAAACGTTCAGTTCATTCAAGACAGCCCAAGAATTTACAGGAACTGGAGGCTTTTTGCCAAGAGGAATGGGCAGCTTTACCATCTGAGAAGATAAAGAGCCCCATCCACAAATACCACAAAAGACTTCAAGCTTTTTGAAGACCGGAGCAGAGACGAGCCTCTCCATGGCTGCACGGAGAAGCACAGGATCTGGTGGAGGAGTTCGGTCATCCTCTCTGCTGCTGACTGCTAAGACAAAGTGGGTGCAGAGACGAGGTGGATGCTGCAGAAGAGGTACAAGGGCCATATAAAAACAGGCCTGGTGGGCCAGATTCGGCCTGCGGGCCTTTTGTTTGACGTGTGCTCCTAGAAGCTTGGAAATTACTGTAATAGAGCCTGCTAATATAGCGATCTCCACTATCGGACCACATGCAGAGCGACTGCCTTGCTGCATTATGTACACAAGGCCAACAGGTTGGCACATGCACCATTCGTAGATCAATTTTCTCAATGAATGTAAAACATTCTCTGATTGGACAAGGTGAAGAATCAGGGCGGTGACATGAAACCTCTCAAACCGATGCTATGAACACAAACTTAAACTCTTTATAGTGCCAAAAATCTGGTGAGCTCCTCCTTTTTGTGCATTCTGTCTCTAGTACACTGAAATATTAAGCATTGTTATCAGACATGCTCAGTTAACCTCTGAGAACTGCAGCAGATCGTTCCCAATGTTATAGTCCAAAGTGGAAATGATCCACCTGGAGTGATAATGCTGCTACTTCATAGATATAGTATAGTTAGCGATCATTGTCCCTCTGGGACAGGAAGTGTTACTGGTAGGATCGCCAGATAAAAATAAAGGGGAAGTAGAAAACGAATGCAGCCACCACATCTAGGGACTGGTAAGAGATAGCGATAGAGATATATATTTTTGAAAAACTATTTTCTCTTCATTTACCTTCCATTTTGTTAATTGATTAAAAAAACAAATCATGAATCAAAGAAATGCAAGTGTCACTTTTTTATAATTGAAAAAAAACAAAGAGTTTACAGCTTGTTAACAAAGCTTAAAAATAAAATTGAATGAACAAGAGCAAATCAAGGTGTGGCCATACCAGACAAATGGGTATAATATGTCTATCCAGTTCCACACTGCCTACCGCCTATTTACGGCAGCAGTGTGGATGCTGGCCGCGAATCGCCGTAAAAAGACAGCGATCTGCGAATGGCCGCTAGGGGGCGCGTGCGCCACACTCCTGAGGAGTGTGCCCGAGGCTCGGGCGGACCCAATGTCCGCCGGCGACCGCGATGAGCGGCCGCAGGCAAAGAGCGGGGAACCGCCGATGTAAACACGTGGGGGCATGGGAGATCTACTGATCCCTGTCACTGGGATCCGTTAGGTCTCTCATGCCCATGGTAGCCCAACCCCCCCACAGTAAGCACACACCCAGGGAACACAGTTAACCCCTAGATCTGCCAATGACATACAGTAATCAGTGGACATTTAAATTTCTGATCGCTGTATAAATGTCATTTGTCCCAAAAAAGTGTCAAAAATGTCCGACCTGTTCACCGCCATTTACTAGTAAAAAATAAATAACACCAGAAATGAATTCTCACTATCCGTAAACACGGCCACTTTTGCGCAAACCAATCAATAAACGCCGATTGCGATTTTTTTTATCGCAAATTTTTTTTTTTAATCACAATATGAGGAAGAATATAAATCGGCCAAAACCGGTGTAAATTTTTTTTAATATATATATATATATATATATATATATATATATATATATATATATATATATATATATATATATATATATATATATATAATTTTTTATTTATTTTTTTTTTTTTTGGATTTGAATTTTAGCAAAAAGTAAGAAATTTGGGTTTTTTTGCATAATGGTCGCTCTTCATTTGTTTATAGCGGTGATCAGAAATGACGCGAAGGTGATCAAATGCCACCAAAAGAAAGCTCTATTTGTGGGAAAAAAACGTAAATTTTGTTTGGGTACAGCGTCGCACGACCGCGCAATTGTCAGTTAAAGCGACGCAGTGCAGAAACGCAAAAAGTGATCTGGTCCTAACCTGGGAAATTGTTCCGGGGCTGAAGTGGCTATAGACAAATGATGTTATACTGTTTATAGAGAGAGAGAGAGAGCGATCGATCTGCATTCCATGACAAACTTGCAAAGATCCTGAGAAAAGGAGCACCCTGTCTGAAACCCTACTTAATGCAGCCATCATGGCGGAGGGTCAAAACAAGTGGTAAGGAAAAGGAAGAAAAACCTAGAGAAATGGGGCCACAGAAGAGAGGGAGAGAGAAAAGGGGGGAGGGAGGTTAGAGGATGCAAATGCATCCCATCACTCACTCCCCACACCACTACAGGCAAACATTTTCTGCTTCATAAAGCCAGGTCGCCACCGCTAAAGCCAGACCGCCACTGATAACTAGAACTGTCAATATTGAGCTCTTCAAGCAGACTGCTGTTAATGGCAAGTCACAATATTAAGTTGTTTTGAAACGTATCCAACTATTTCATACGGAGGTGAATTCTGACATCCTTTTCCTGCTAATCATCTCTTTGAATTCTTGCATTTTAACGCTCTGAAACCTTTCCCTCATCAGGACTTGGTCCAAACAAGTGGCACAGGATACAATGTATAGCTGAAAGACAAAACCAGAGAAAATTCCCAGCTCAACTCGCTAACCAGTCTGCTTACCAACCAAGTTAACCTGTCGAACGATATGCGTTAAAAACGGGTTTAGTTAACAGACATTTGCTAACGCATGCATAAGCTGCGAGGCCACTTCATGGCACCCTGTATTACTTGCAGACCTAACCTTTCTAAATTTGAATCTCCACAGTGGAAGCACATGCATTCTAATGGATAGATAAGGGGGCAGGTGGGCCTGGAGGTAGCCCAATCCTCAAAAGGCACAGGGATACATAGCAAAATGGCTGCAAAGATGCCCAGTGTGTCCCTTGACCAAATTTACATCAGTAACAAATGGCCCCTGCCCCCACCTATAACTGGCTTTCACAGCAAGGAGCACATGGAAGGTCAAATGAAAGGCAAAACCAGTGAAAATTCCCAGCTCAACTCGCCAACCAGTCTGCTTGCCAACTGAATTAACCTGTCCAACAGTATGCGTTAATAACAGGGGTTTAGTTAGCACTACTGGCAAGCAGACTGGTGAGTTGAGCTGGGAATTTTCTCTGGTTTTGTCTTCCATGAATTTGCCCTTCCATGTGCTCCTTGCTGTGAAGGCCAGTTATAGGCGGGGGGCAGGGGCCATCTGTTACAATGTATAGCTGCATTAATCCTAAACCTTGTCAAAGACTTGCAGTAGACTGCTTTTGGAATAGATGGTGGAGAAGTTGTGCTGGGGAATATTCAAGCATTTCAGTTGCAACCGCTGTGGTTGCCTCCCATATGAAAGGTTGAACTTCCATGGGAAAGTCGGCGCATCTCTCCCTAAAAGCCTTCTCTTTTCAGTGAGAAGGCTGGGAGCTTCCTGTTTTGACTGAACGCAAAGAGGTCCACTAAGGGTATTCTTGGTGAGAGGGCTTGGAACACTTCCCTGTTCAGCTCCCAATTGCTGCTGCTGACTCTCACCTGACTCAGTCTGCTAGCATATTCTTTGTGCCGCTGATGTGGACATCCCTGATTAAGGAAATATGGTTTTCTGCCCAACTTGGGATCTGCTGGATTAGGGATAACTGTTCAAGCGGGTCTCTCCCTTGCTTGTTGAGGTATGCTACGACACTAGCTTTTTCGGAAAAGACCAACAACTTGCCTGCTCGAATACTCAGCTCCAGAGCTACTAAAGTCTTCCCCGCTGCAAGGAGCTCTCTGAATTTGGACAACTGGGCCGCCCCCTCTGGCAGCCAGGATCCTTGAGCCTGCCAGTCCCCTGCGTGACCTCCCCAACACCAAAGACTGGTGTCAATGATTACTTGGAATGCTGTGCCCATGGCCTCCCTCTCTGCAAATGCTGTGGATGTTCCCACCAGGACAGACCTAGTCTCTAATGGGGAGTTTATCTGATTAAAGGAGCTTTTCTTGCGACCCCCAACATTTTGAGAAGGATTGAAGGGGCCTGGAATGCAATTGAACCCATGGCACCCTTGTGATTGATGTCATTTAAACCGAACCGCTGCATCACCTGGTGAGGGGGCGGCTCATGGCAACAACCTGAAATTCTACACAGAGAGAATGATCTTTGATGTCTCTTACACCAGAAGGGAGATCTTTTGACTTACAATATATTTGGTAACAAAGACAGACTGAGAAGACCTCAGACATGATTTTTCTAGATGGATATTTTTTTTTTCCCAGCCCAACTTCCGAAGGGTCTGCAAAATCAATTCTAGATCTCTTGAAAGTCTTTCACCCGTGCAAAGATTAAAGTGGATGTAAACACTCACATATACCCAGTAAAGTGAACAGCCTCAGATGATACACCGAAATGAAACCAATCTCCCTACATTAGTTTTACATGCATATCTGCTTTCTTTCCCTTTCTATATATTAAGAATTCTTACCTTGTGTTACAGATTTTTCTCTTCAAGACTGAGAGTGGAATCTAGGCATACAGCCAAGACAGCTGATTGGAGGAGAGGCACACACCCCCTGCACATAGGCAGAGACTCTCAGTGCTGTTCTGTAAATCGGCAGCTCTGTGCTAATCTATAGCATCCTCCCATGACACAATTTTCAGGCTGCTTTTATCTAATGTGTCAGAACTTTATTAGACGTTATCAGGCTGATAACAGAGCAGAAGAAACGCACAGGACTCAGAGCTTTGAGAGCGATAAGAAAGCGCTGCAGATATGTGACCAGCTCAAATTTCATGAATAGAGTTTACATCCACTTTAAGAAATCGTCTAACCGTTGTCATTTTCTGTAAGTGAAAATAGGCCATAATAACCTTCTGCCTTTACAAGTCCTTTAAATGATAAGTTCACCTTTTTAATGTTTAATTTAGGGTGTAAATGTAACGTGACTAAATTACCTGCCGCTACCCTGGCCCGATCCCCCTATTGTGACGGCAGGTGAGGTATGGTCTCCCCACAACCACTGTCACAATTCAAAAACGGTGCAGCCATGTGGGACTCCACCCATACAGCCGCGTCATTCATTCACAGATTTCTGTGAATGAACTACAACTACCACCAGCCATTGTGCAGGCGGCTTGTAGTTTCCGATGAGCTATAAGGGCACTGGTGAAAGCTTATAGTTCATTGATCTTCCTGATCATCAGTAACTGCCTGCTCCTATGGGAAATACAGGCAGACCGCTCTACTGGCAGTCCGCAGAAGCCTGATGGCACCCACGATCAGCAATGCTGATCCTGTTAGAGGAGACTGCAACAGAGAAAAATCATGTCTCCTGCCCTGTTGAAAGTGGCTGTACTGTGTGACAGAGCTGTATAAATCTCAGTGCTGGGTGGACAGAAATACAAATCTCTTGCCAGGTAAAAGTCTCCCTTGTATGCATTTCAATTGTGTATTTATCTGTTTGCCTCAAGTTCAGCTTCAAGCAACTCAAAATTTGGAAATCGGAGAGTGAGCACGACAACTGTAAAATGATTGATTTTCAGAAGAAAAGAAATGAGCCTCCATGATTCCTTTAGGAATAGTAAAGAGGACCTTTAATGGTGTTGCATATCCTATTTCCACCATAATGTTTTAAACTGATCTGAGAGACCGTTCATGCCACATGCAGTCCAGTGCATTTTTTTCTGCATCAAAAACTCATGAATAGTAGGTTATGTGATTTTCAATGGCATAGTTCACACCAGTGCAGTCAGTTCCAGTGCCAGGAAAAAAAGTAGAACATGTTGCATTTTTTCAGCACTGACCTGTACTGGAACGCGGTAAAACACATAAACACATTAGAACACACATGTCCTTAAGGTGAAGAAAGAAACGGAAAAAAATGCACTGGAACGCATCAAAACGTGTATGCAGAAAGGCATCCGGAAGAACGCATCCGGACTGCGTTAATGTTGCGGAAACTGGTCCTCAATCTTTATACTCATGATGCTGCTAAGCACCTGCACAACATGTTTTGCAAGGTTCATCAGATTATAGCACCCTGATCTTTGTGGGCAATGAAATTTGTGTATTGTGCATTTTTTTTCTTATAAACTGTAGTTTATATAGTGCTTTGTGTTTGACGAAAAACCAACCAGTGTTTTTTACAGTAATTGGTTCACTGAAACTGTTGAATTTAATGAAGGACCGGTTTTAAGCAAGCCTTCCGCGTGCTCATGGTAGCAGTGCTGGAGAGCAGCATTAAGCTTGTGGCGAATCATATAGCAGATATGATGGATACCACTATTGTCTCTGGCCCTCCGTCTGGTAAAATAGATTGCTCTTTGATTCGTGTGATTGTCTAACCCCCAGGCATTATTTAATCTGGTTAACTGAACACATACATTTGTCTTGTGGTTTTTTTGTTTTTTTTCTCTTTCCTTTTTCAAGCTCATGGATTTGTGATTTTGGTAATTAGACTTAGGACATTAATAGGATGTGAAACCTTTTTAATAATTAACACTAATCCTGGTTTGTCTGCCTCCATCTAAAATTAGTGTTTGAATATTTTCTACACATCTGTGCAGGGAGAGGGCATGTCTTTTAAATTGGTACATGCTTTTCCTTTGTGCCCTGAGCTGGGAGTTGTGCACTTGTTGGGCCTTCAAAAAAGAACTCAAATAATACACCCCCTGGTTTGTGTGTTTTTATTGATTTATTAAAAAAAAAAAAATTAACTTTGGAATCCTAACTGACGACTTAATGGATTATTTCATCCTTTTGTAGATTCTTTGGTTGTTAGCTTCTTTTAAAGCTGACCTTCAGTTTGCAATGCTTTTGCTCCCTACTAATTGCAGAGCGCTAGGTTTGTCCTGGCAGGGGGAGTGGGATTTCTGCTTTGAATATAGCAGACATTGGCTTTTAAAGTGATAAACCTTTTCATATACCCAGTGAAATTAACCGCCTCAGGACCGCCCACCGTCAAATGACGGCGGAGCGGTCCTGCTCTCCCAGCGGGTGGACGTCATATGACGTCCTCCCTTTAAGCCGGGATTGCGCGCGATCGGTTCACAGACAGGGGTGAACAGCCATTGGTTATGGCTGTTCACCACGTGATCGGCTGTGACGAAGCTGATCACAAACGGCACGCCCACCGTTCGCACGGCGCATGATACCTTGTGATCGGCTGTGATCTACTTCACAGCCGATCACTTCAAATGTAAACAGAGCGGTAACTCGCTGTTACCAGCTCTTCTCTCCTCACACAGAGTCCAGTGTGAGGAGAGAAGAGCTGGGATCAGTGAGTTACTGATCTGTAAAGTACAAGCACACTGACACTGACCCCCCCTGCCCCCCCAATGCACCTGTCACCCTAACAGTCACCACATATGCCCCCATAAAGGGTATCTGTCATCATAACGTGTACCTGTCATCAGACTGCCATCATAAAGAGCACCTGTCACCCATCACCCGTCAGTGACCGTGGCATGTCACCCGTCACTGACCACCGCCAGTCACCCGTCACCCATCACTGACCACCGCCAGTCACCCATCACCCATCACTGACCACCACCCGTCACCCATCAGTGACCACCGCCAGTCACCCGTCACCAATCAGTGATCACCGCCAGTCATCCATCAGTGACCACCGCCACTCACCCATCACCCATCAGTGACCACCGCCACTCACCCATCACCCATCAGTGACCACCGCCAGTCACCCGTCACCC
>BLSH010119132.1:421535-433421 GCA_018402905.1 Glandirana rugosa
GTATTGCGTGACCACTTGGGACGTGAGCGAACATTATGAATTAAAAACAAGACTCATTTAAAAAAAAAAAAAAATAAACTATTTTATTCAGCCAGAATAGTCCTTGTGATACGGGTCACTAGAAACCGATGTAGTCACACCAAGTCCATCTAGAGGTAGAGAACTTCCAACGGGTGGGGACTACATCTCTTTTCTGCTGACGTCTATTGGGTTTTGTCCATCTTACATCCTCCTAAACAAAGTAGAGGTAGTGGACTTCTTTAATTGGTGTTGTCATGGACCGTGCTTTTGGGGGAAGGACAGGTCCGGTAAAAAGTCGAGTGTTGCATGACTGAGTAATTGTCATTCAAAGTGTGATAGCGCTGAAAGCTGAAAAATGGCCTGGACAGGAAGGGGGTTTTCGTGCCAGGTACTGTTGTGGTTAATTTCTTCAGGTGATGGAGATGAAACAAATCCTCCTACATTCTACCTGTTTTGGGTTATCTGCAGTCGTCTTTTCTCTACATCAGGGGTGGGCAACCTTCAAGAGATGGAGATCTACCTGAACCACACTGATGTAGCCAAAGATCACTGGGCATAGTGTTCCTGATAAGACCGACTTATTTTATCAAATAAAAAAAAAAAAAAATTTACTCAGAACAAAAATTAAGTATTACAAGCGAGTGCAGGGTTCACCAGTGCGTTATGCTAAGAATGCAGGATTCAGGAGTGCGTTATGCTCAGAATGCAGGATTCATGAGTGCATGGCGCTCAGAATGCAGGGTTTGAGTGCGTTGCGCTCAGAATGCAGGGTTTAGGAGTGCATTGCGCTCAGAATGCAGGGTTTAGGAGTGCGTTGCGCTCAGAATGCAGGGTTTAGGAGTGTGTTGCGGTCAGAATGCAGGGTTCAGGGGTGCGTTGCAGTCAGAATGCAGGGATTGGGGGGTGATGTGAAGGGTGGTAGAGGACACTGTTATGGGGGGTGACGCTGCCCATAAGTGTCCTTTTTGCTCCCTTTACATCACCCTCCTCATGCACACAGTGGTCTTTCTGCCCCCCCCCCTTTCCCCTATAGCAGTAACCCCCTCTCTTCTTTCCGATAGCATAGTCTCCTATCTGTTTACACAGTGGAAACTGGGAGGCAGCACAGTTCTGGACAGAGGGGTGGGAACTGGCAGAGTGACTTTCCATATTAGCAAGCTGGTTGCTTAGGACCACCCTGTGTGCTAGCAATCAATCACCAACGGTTTAACATAAAATTTTCCCAGCTCCTCCTCCCGCCCTCTGTCCTGAGCTGTGCTTCCTCCTGGTCTCTGCTGTTCACTGATCACAGTGGCGGAGGAGGCTGGAGGCGGGAGGGAGAGAGACACAGGGACATATCACACTATGCCCCACATAAATAATGCATAAAACATATATAAGGAGTAAGCGGCGCTAATTATCACTAGCAGTCCATAAAATCAGTCCAAGTAAACAAACTAGTGAATGTTGCATCCAAAAGGGAAGGAACTGTATTCGTATCTTGACCGCCACCACACCACGTGATAGAATCAGGAGGATGATCCCCCTTATGTGGAAAAACTCACCAAAGGCAAGAAATCAATGAGCCCTCATATCCCTTTCACAGCAATACTCGCATCTCCTCCTCCTTCCGCTGCTCTATCCACGGGCGTGTGAACCAAAGCAATCACTTGTATCTTAGATGGTGAAAGCTGTTCCTTGGCTTGTGCAGGCAGTGCAGGTCTAGCAGAGTCCCCCCTCTATGCAGCTCTTTAGAAAGCAATAATACACAGGGCTCTCTGGAAAGCAGAAAAAGCCTGACCCCCGCTCTGCATCCATTCAAAGTGCATAATTTATAAAGCTTGTATGAGCGGTCAGAAAAATGGGGATGGAGAGCTGATATTACACACTGCAGAGCTCCGTGAGGAAAGCTCTGAGAGCTGATTGGAGGGAAGGGATACACCCCCCTCACACAGCACACATGAACAGAGCTGAGGCAATCAATCAGCTGGAGCTCCCTCCTGTCGCCTTTTTTCATTTGGTGTCAGGAAAAATTGTCAGGTCTGCTGCTTCATTCCTCTGCTAGCAGCATGAATCACTAAGTGACACTTGGTGCTCTGGATTAAGGCAAGTACACATTATAGAGGCATATGCTTTCTTCAGATTTAATGTCTGAGGTTTACAACCACTTCCTGCCCAGCTTATTGTCAATTGACTTCTGGGTGGACGTCGCATGACGTTTTCCCGAAATGTGCTGTGCACGCTGCTGTGACACAGTCCAGGGCACATGATCAATCACCAGATGTGTCCAGCGAAAACTGGCTACGGTATCCATACCGGAGATTAGCATAAAACGTGAAGTAAAGAGAGGAGTCGTTTTCATTTTGAGCAGATTGATCCCACCAATTACAGATCAAGGCAAATTTACCGCATGCTGTCAATTTTGGTTTTTAAAACTTGTAGGAAATGTTCACTCCTAGATATTTGATGGTGTCCTTAACCGCAAACAGAGAGCTAGCGCTCTTGCCCCTAGGGCGCCATTCCACAGGAAGGATAAGGGATTTGTCCCAATTAACTTTCAGCCCTGAAAGGCTGGTAAAATGGGAGAGGAGCGAACACTGCCCGGAGCGAAGGGCCCAAATCCCGCAGGAAGAGAATATTATTGGCGTATAGGGCCAATTTTTCCTCAATGCACTTGACCCAAGTGCTCTGGACAGCATCAGAGAGCCATCTATTTGTGACAATGGGTTCAAACATATAGGCAAACCGTGCCATGGAAAGGGAGCAGCCCTGTCTTGTCCCACTTTCAATAGGGAAGAAAGGATACAGGTTCCCATGAAGTTTGATTTGGGCTACTGTTCTTTGGTATAGAATACTGAGCCATTCGCGAAAAACCAGGCCAAAGCCAAATTCCTCAAGGACAATTTGAAATCTAGAGCCCGGCCACCAAATTGAAGGCCTTTTTGAGGTCTAATGCTATGGACACCCTAGTACCTTGGTCATCAGGAGGAATTTGCAAAGGATTATAGACTGTGTGGAGATTGAAATCCTTCGATTTACCTGGCATGAAGCCAGTTTGGTCAATATTTACTAGAGGGTGGCAGGACCGTGACCAATCTGGTTAACAGTTTTTTTTTTTTTTTTTAACTATTGATCGGTTTAATTCCACTTTTTATGACTTATTGCTGCTCAGGGGCTCTGGGCTTCAGCAAAATGGCAGCCTCCAGCAAGAAGGAACATGAGCAATGCTGGATCTAATTTACTGCAAATACAAATTTTGGTAGCCTATTAATTTGGTTGCTAAAGAAGATTTTTTTATTAAGTTGTTGGTAAAGTTCCACTTTAAGTGAAAAAAAGTCTTTCCAAACTGTGTTCTTTGCTTTAAAGTGAAACACCATGCAATGCTAAGTTGGATAAAAGCATTTTTTTTCCTCTAATACACATCTTCATGCCTGCCTGTAGATTAGCATTCTCAGGAATAGGTTTACATGCTTGGGAACATTAATCATTAGAATTATTAAAACTGTGAACATGCACCTGTCTACACGAACAGTCAGGAACCAATCCGTGAGGCTGCCAGATAGTGTTGAAAAGAAATTAATCTATATCCCAAAAAAGTTTTGGTAAATGTAGATTTGTCAATGGCCACTTTATTATAATTAAAAAAAAAAGAGTAGGGTATAAAGTTAATTGACACATAAGCTACTATCTGTCTGGGCATCTAGGCTTTAATGACCTCTGGTCATAAATTTGTAATCTAAACTATGCCTTCCATGCAGCGTTTAAGAATGTGCCCATTTAGTGCTAGATGGTTATTTACAGCAGTGACACATTTATATAAAATCTGATAAAGCAGTAGTTTGTATGTCATTTTCTTAATGTTTAAGAAAAAAGGCGTGAGACTTTCATTGGGATTTAAAACCGAATGGTAGGCACTTTCCATTATGTGCATGTAAGTAACCCCCCTGGAGTTGCAATGCTTATGGCCTCTGTGGCTGCCAGATCTCCTCCTGAATTCTGACCCTCTGCCAACCTTATTGGCCAGCTCAGGGTGACTTCATACCCTCACATGGGTACGAACGTTAATAGCCCAGCACCAAAGGTATTTAGAATATACACCAAGCTGCAAGCAGGAAGCTTGTCTGTAATAAAGAACTATGTGCCAGAATTTTTCGTACACATTTTTTTTACTTTTGCTTAAAAAGAGCTGATGGGGTCACTATAAACGGAGTTCTGTGTTGTCATTGGGAAATGACAGTTGAATCTTGGTTTCAATTTTGTGGCTAACAAGTCAGAACACTGGAATGCTTCTTGTATATATTGTATATATTCGCATGTGAAGGTATTTATTCACTTTGTCATTCATGGTGGAAATAAATGCTTGGTCATGCATTTTTGAATTAAACAAATGGTTGAATATTTCCAGTGCATAAGAACCACCCCATGCATGATATAACTCCTAGTTTTCTATATAAATCATAGCCATTCATCCTATTTAACATTCACTGTAATGAGTTTTGTGCAGAGATAAATAGTGGCATGGTATTACGTCCATCCCCACGCCATAAATTGTATTGAGAAATCATGCTGAATTCACAGTATTTATCTGCATAAAAAAAAGCTTCTGGTGACTTAAGCCAATGTGCATATTTATGCATACAATTTGTAATAACTGCTTTAAAGCACTATAAGACATTACTCAAGTTCCACTCCAGACATCCAATTTAATGGATGGAAAATATACATCACACACCAGTAGTTTGCAGAGGGGAAAATCTGAATTTCAGTGTCTCAGATGTAGGCAATTTACCTTTTAAGGGTTTGCTATATTTGTCTTGCCTCCGTTTCTTTTTTTAAATTCTATTTGAATACATATTTTATGAATGCATAAAATGCATCCAAATTCTTTGGATGATAAAGCTTTGTTGCACAAAATCACTTATGTTTTACACCTCTTTCAAGAGATATGATAAACTAAAGCATACCCAAAGTGACAGCTGAAGCATCAGTGCTATTCCATAGTAGCCATTTCCACTTTTTTCCTGTTCTCCACACTGGTAGTAGCCCTTTAATCCTGGGACATTCTGGTATGCAAATTTACACCAGCATCCATGGGTCAGAGCCTGGCTCCACCCCTCCCTGCATCTCTCCACTCTTTTCAAAGTTTTATAGGTGGCATTACTTGCCAGTGAAATAGATTGTGAGAAGCCCATTGCCGAGTAGAGTAAAAAAAACATTTTTCAAATACATAATATGTTGGGTCAGAACATACTGGCCCAAAAATGATGATCAGGGGGAGTTGGTCACCAGTGACAAGCAGAAGGAAACTGTATTAAATACGTTCTTCTCAGTTTATATGAAGGAAAAAGGGGTAGAATAAACAAGACCGTAATGTTAATAACATATTGAATGTAACCCTGAGCCTGACAGAATCCAGTGTTTGAAAAAGGCTAGAAAAAGCGTAATATACAGGTGCTGGTCATATAATTAGAATGTCATCAAAAAGCTGATTTATTTCAGGAATTCCATTCAAAAAGTGAAACTTGTATATTATATTCATTACACACAGACTGATATATTTCAAATGTTTATTTCTTTTAATTTTGATGATTATAACTGACACCTAAGGAAAATCCCAAATTCAGTATCAGAAAATTAGAATATTACGTAATACAAAGAGAGGATTTTTAGAAATCTTGGCCAACTGAAAAGTATGAACATGAAAAGGTATGAGCATGTACAGCACTCAATACTTAGTTGGGGCTCCTTTTGCCTGAATTACTACAGCAATGCCGCGTGGCATGGAGTTGATTAGTCTGTGGCACTGCTCAGGTGTTAGAGCCCAGGTTGCTCTGGTACTGGCCTTCAGCTCTTCTGCATTGTTGGGTCTGGCATATCGCATCTTCCTCTTCACAATACCCCATAGATTTTCTATGGAGTTAAGGTCAGGCGAGTTTGCTGGCCAATTAAGAACAGCGATACCATGGTCCTTAAACCAGGTACTGGTAGGTTTGGCACTGTGTGCAGGTGCCAAGTCCTGTTGGAAAATGAAATCTGCATCTCCATAAAGTTGGTCAGCAGCAGGAAGCATGAAGTGCTCTAAAACTTCCTGGTATATAACTGCGTTGACCTTGGACCTCAGAAAACACAATCGACTAACGCCAGCAAATGACATGGCACCCCAAACCATCACTGACTGTGGAAACTTTACACTGGACCACGAGTAACATGGATTGTGTGCCTCTCCTCTCTTCCTCCAGACTCTGAGACCCTGATTTCCAAAGGAAATGCAAAATTTACTTTCATCAGAGAACATAACTTTGGACCACTCAGCAGCAGTCCAGTCCTTTTTGTCTTTAGCCCAGGCGAGACGCTACTGACGCTGTCTGTTGTTCAAGAGTGGCTTGACACAAGGAATGCGACAACTGAAACCCATGTCTTGCATACGTCTGTGCGTAGTGGTTCTCGAATCACTGACTCCAGCTGCAGTCCACTCTTTGTGAATCTCTCCCACATTTTTGAATGGGTTTTGTTTCACAATCCTCTCCAGGGTGCGGTTATCCCTATTGCTTGTACAATTTTTTTTTTTCTAGCATATCTTTTCCTTCCCTTCACCTCTATTGTGCTTGGATACAGAGCTCTGTGAACAGCCAGCCTCTTTTGCAATGACCTTTTGTGTCTTGCCCTCCTCGTGCAAGGTGTCAATTTTCGTCTTTTAGACAACTGTCAAGTCAGCAGTCTTCCCCATGAATGTGTAGCCTACAGAACTAGACTGAGCGACCATTTAAAGGCCTTTGCAGGTGTTTTGAGTTAATTAGCTGATCAGAGTGTGACACCAGATGTCTTCAATATTGAACCTTTTCACAATATTCAAATTTTCTGAGATACTGAATTTGGGATTTTCCTTAGTCGTTAGTTTATAATCAAAATTAAATGAAATAAACATTTGAAATATATCAGTTTGTGTAATATGAGTGAATATAATATACAAGTTTCACTTTTAGAATGGAATTAGTGAAATCAACTTTTTGATGATCTAATTATGACCAGCACCTGTAAACAAATCACCAGGACCAGATGGCTTATACCTTGGAGAACTTAGCCGTGTCCACAACCAACCATGGTTCCTAATTTTTAAACACCGCTTACTGACAGGATTGTTACCAGCTGATGAAAAGCAAAGGTGGTACCAATTATCAAAAAAAGGCCTTTGATGTACACCTAGAAACTGCAGTCCAGTCAGCCTAACCTCAATAGTATATAAACTATTACAAGGAACAATAAGGGACCATGTCCAAGAATTTTCTGATCGAATCCTTGTAACCAACATGGATTTATAAAAGACAGTTCATACCAGAACAGCTTTATAACATTCTATGAGGTGGTGAACTGTAATTTAGATAGCGGAAGAGCTGTACACGTAGTGTGTATTGATTGTGCTAATGCTTATGATACAGTACCTTTATAAATGATTGATTTACGAATTGAGGTCTTTTTGGCATTAATAAAATCCTATGTACCTGGATAGAAAATTGGCTGCAGTAGCATGTCCAGAGGGTGGCAAATGGCATATTTTCTGAATGGTCTAATGTTGTAAGTTGGTTACTCCCCAGGCCTCTATCCTGGGACCAAGTCGATTTCACTTTTTCATAAATGATAGAGGTTGGAATAATTCAATCTCGTTGGTTGTAATACAAATCTAAGGGCAAGGCTATAGCTTCACAACAGGATATAGCAACTTTACAAGAAGACCTAGTTAGAATTGAGGGGTGGGCAGATGAGATTTAATGTTGAAAATTAATGTAAAGCAACGCACTCGGGAGCTGAAAAAATAAGAATGCAAGTTACTCACTGGGAGAAGCTCTGGAGAACTCGAGGATGGAAACACATCTGGGGGAGATCAGACCCGACAATAACATGCAATGCTAAGCTGCAGCAAGCACAGCCAGCAGACTAGAACCATGTGCTAAAAAGGGTATTTACTCAAGGGCAACAAAGCTAATAGGGGGGCTGGAGGACCTCAGTTTTGAGGAACAACTACAAAGGTTAAACTTATTCTCCTTTTGAGAAGACGATTAACCTTTCACCAACCGCCCCATGTGTCCTGTGGCACATACGACCCGATGTCCCCCGGGGCCTGCTGATTGTTCCCAACAGAGGCAGAACGGCGGTCTGCCTATGTAAACAAGGCAGATTGCCATTCTGTTAGTAGGGAAGACGGAGATCCGGTATTTCTGAAAAGGAACACTGATCTGTGTTCCCACAGTTAAAGCACTCCCTAGGAATACATTTAACCCTGATGTTAACCCCTTCCCTGCCAGTGTCCGTACAGTGACATTGCATATTTTTTAGCAATGATCACCGTATTGATGTCATTGGTCCCCAATAAAGTATCAAAAGTGTCACTTGGTGTCCAATTTGTGCGTAACAATATCGCAGTCCTGCTATAAGCCACTTATCACCGTCATTACTAGTAAAAAATAAATAATTTCAGCATCGCACGATCGCGCAATTCTCTGTTGGTTAAAGTAACACAGTGCCGCCTTGCAAAAATGGCCTGGTCATGAAGGGGGGGTAAACGTTACGGAGCTGAAGTGGTTAAGGGGGATATGATCGCAATGTACAAATCCTTAAATGAGAACTCAATGGAAGGAAACTAACTTAAGGTCTTTAACCACTTGCCCAACAGGACCATAGCCGAAAAACGGCTGCAGTGCCATCAGATAATTCTGGGAGAGCATACTATAACGTCCTCCCAGAATCGCGTGCACCCGGGAATATCTGTGACCGCGGCTCTTTAGCAAGTGATGACTCCGTCAAATAATGGAGCAATCGGTTGTAAACAAGCCGGCGCATGCCTGGCTTAGCTCTCCCCCTCTCCGTACTGATAGGTACAGTGGGAGAGGAGATGAGAGGGGAGAGATCGGATGTAGCACTGCTCTGTGCCCATTCCTGCACTCATCCCCATCCACGGCTTCGGCCAACCGCATCCACGGCTTCAGCTACCCCCATTCACGACTCATTTGACTCATCCATGCCACTACAGTGCCCATCAGTGCCTCACAAAAGTATAATAGGTAGTCAAATTAGATTTGAAATTTATGCCCCTAGAACACCCAATGGTGCTCCCTGCATGTTGGGCCTCTGTATGGGGCCAGGCTGTGGAAAAGTCTCACATGTGGTATCGCCATACTCGGGAGTAGCAGAATATATTTTGGGGTGTAATTTTTGCTATGTACGTAGTATGGGTCAGAAATATTGTATAAATAGACAACTTTATGTAAAAAAAAAAAGTTTTTCCTTTCCACATTTACCAAAAACTTGTGGAAAAAAATGACATGTTCAAAAGACTCATTATGCCTCATAGAATATACGTTGGGGTGTCTGCTTTCCAAAATGGGGTAATTTTTTTGGGCATTTCCATCGTTCTGGTGCTCCCAGGATCTTCAAATTTGCAAGAGGTAGTCAAGAAATGAAATCTGTAATTTTTGTCCCTAGAACGCCTGATGATTCTCCCTGCATGTTGAGCCGCTCTATGTGGCCACGCTGTGTTAGTCTCACACATGGTATCCCCATACTCATGCGGAGTAGTAGAATTTGAGCTGTAATTTGTGGTATGCATATGATATATGTAATAAATAACCTGTTAATATGACAATTTTGTGAAAAAAAAATCCTTCATTTTGCAAAGAATTGTGGGAAAAAAATTACAACTTCAAAAAAACTCACAATGCCTCTTGCTAAATACTTTGGAATGTCTACTTTGCAAAAAATGGTCATTTAGGGGGTACTTTTACTTTTCTGGCTTGTTGGGGTCTCAAGAAATGTCAGTACATCAGGTGTGTGTGTGTGTGTGTGTGTGTGTGTGTGTGTGTGTGTAATTTTCAGTGATTGGCACCATACCTTGTAGACTCTATAGCAGAGGTAGACAACTGGGGCCCTCCAGCTGTTGCAGAACTACAAGTCCCATCATGCCTCTGGGAGTAATTGTAACTGCCAGCCTTGCAAAGCCTCATGGGAAATGTAGTTCCACAACAGCTGGAGGGCCACAGGTTGCCTACCCCTGCTCTATAGCTTTCACACAGACCAAATAATATACACTATGATTTGGGTTATTTTTACCAAAGATATTTAACAGTATACATTTTGGATAACATTTATGAAGCAAAATTATACAACCAAAATGAGGAAAATTTCATTTTTTTTTACTGAATATTTGGTCTTTTTCATTTATAGTGAAAGAAATAAAAAACCCAGTGGTTATTAAATGCTACCGAAAGAAAGCTCTGTGTGAAAAAAGGACAAAAATTTCATATGGGTACAGTGTTGCATGAGTGAGTAATTGTCATTCAAAATGTGAGCACCGAAAGCTGAAAATTGGTCTGTGTAGGAAGGGGGTTTAAGTGCCCAGTGGGCAAGTGGTTAAAGGAAATGTGTGCCCAGACAATTAAATTGGATGAGTAGAGGTTCAATCCTAAACTGCGTTAGGGGTTCTTTACTGTTAGAATGGTAAGGATGTGGAGCCACCTTCCACAGTTGGTGGTGGCGGGGAGCGTAGATGAATTAAAAAAACGTAGACCTGTGTCTCAGCGAACTCAGCGAGATATTGAAAATGGTAGTGACACACACACACACACACACACACACACACACTCAGGTTGAACAATTTAACCTTGGCAACTATGTAACTATATGTATGGAGTCGGAGGGAAGGGTAGAGTCAAACTCAGGTAGAGGCAGATGAAAGTTATACCCAAAGTGTAGAACACCATTTATTTCCCTGCCACATGCAATGGCTCTTTCCAGCAGCTTATACATACTGTAGTCTCATATGAACTAGTGGGACAAAGCATATCAAGCAGTGGGGTAGCAGGAATCCCCCACACGGAAAGTGTGGAACATATACAACAGTCTATGAGCGCTAAAGGGGTGGGATTTCAACAAATAGGCCTTTGTAAAGATAAGCATAGAGCCTTTTATACTACAGGTATGGGATTTTTTGTAAAAGTGACCCTGTGCTGACAGTCACGTTTAAGTTCACTTAAAGTGATAAAATGTGAATGTAAGGAGTTAAATTTAATATTGGGGGGGGGGGGGGGGAGAGCATGTGCTGATCTGCTCATGTCCTAGGCCAATACCTGTACTAAAATCTGGGGGAACCCTTTTCAAGAGCAACTATTGAAAAAAAATGACAAATACGAGGCAATCTCACTTACACTATGTTAATGCAGCAGTTTAAAGTGATATTAAGCAGTTAAACTGTCATACTTACCTGCTTTGTGTAATGGTTTTGTACAGAGCAGCCCTGATCCTTCTCTTCTTGGGTCCTGCATCGGCGCTCCTGACCCCTCCCTCCTGCTGAGTGTCCCCAGAGCAAGCAGCTTGCAGTTAGGACACCCAAGTAAGCTCCCGCCCGAGCCACTGCTCTGAATGTCCATTCAGTCATGGCACGGCCCAGCCCCCTCTCACACCTCATTGGCTGTGATAGTGGGAGCGAATGGCTCCCGCTTCTGTCTCAGCCAATGAGGAGGATGAGTCCCCGGAAAGCAGAGGCTGATGTTGGATCGTGATGGGGCTCAGGTAAGTATTATGGGGGAGTTGCTGCACACAAGGGTTTTTTACCTTCATGCATAGAGCATGAAAGTGAAACCTCAAGCCTTTAAAACTACAAGTCTTCTGTAGCACAGACCCAGCCTGTAAAAAACGTCCCCCCCCCCCCCCAATTTCCTTTAATACAGAGACAGATGTTCTGTAGTGAAATCTTTCAGCAACGCTGTAAACCTATAATCTTAAATAAACAAACTTGGACCCAACTCCAGCTGTTACAGAAACTGACTTTTTTTTGACCATTATGAATAAAATTGTATGATGTAATATTGTTTGCACCAGCTCTGTAACTGTCACTTT
>BLSH010119132.1:444686-466932 GCA_018402905.1 Glandirana rugosa
TCGCATAAAACCAACCAAATGTGTTTTCAATATCGTATATGTTTGATACCCTATAAAAATTACATTAATAAAACGATCATTACCGCCGTTAGTCGTTGAATATCGTCTCGAGCTGTTTGGGACCAACGGTCCAACGGTACCGCTGATCTTTAGCGCAGGACCGCTCACCGAAGGCTATGAAGTCAGGGAAGAGACACATTGGCGTAGATGTTCGTCAAGGGACGGATTCGACTGTCGACATTTCTTTTTTTTTTTGTGTCGGCAGTTGGACCGTCAGACGGTTGAGCGATTGATATTTGTGGTGTATGTTACATAGAATCACCTCAAGTTTCCTTAAATAACCCGAACGATTTTTGAAATGTCCGGGTCCGGGTCCGTGCCACGGACACCCGAAAGTTCGGTACGGACCCGAACGTTACAGTCCGGGTTCGCTCAACACTAGCCGGGAGTAAATTCCTTTGAACTCCACTAAGATACATTGTATGTGGTGTTTATAGTTAGCGAGTTGGCAGACTGCCAGGTTGACGGCTGTGTTTTTTTTTTTCTTTACAGCTGTCAGCTTAGGCAGGGAACTGCTTGTAGATGCGGTTACACAGAGAAGGGACTGAAGTATCGGAAGCCACTCGCCAGGACGCGATTTCTAGTCGCCATGGCAACCTGGCAACCAGGGTTTGTCGAGCTCTGCTATAAGTTGCTGATTGCCGCCATTACTAGCAAAATAATTACATTAAAAATATCCCATAGTTTGTATATGCTATAACTTTTGTGTAAACCAACCAAAATACGCTTATTGGGATTTTTTTTTTTTTTTACCAAAATATGTAGCGGAATACATATTGGCCTAAATTTATGAAGAGACCTTTTTTTCGTTTTTATAGCAGAAAGTAAAACCCCCTTTTTTTTTTTTTTTTTTTTTTTTTCCTTCAAAATTGTTGGTCTTTTTTTGTTCATAGTGCAAAAAATAAACGCGGAGGTGATCAAATGCTGCCAGAAGAAAGCTCTAATTGTGGGGGGAAAAAAGGAAATGCATTTTATATTGGTACAGCGTTGCATGACCGCACAATTGTCCGTTGAAGTAACGGAATGCCATATCGCAAAAAATAGGCCTGGTCACTTTCTGAGCTAAAGTGGTTAAAGCTGTGATGTTACAGAACAGTGCAGAATTTATGGATCTATTTATTTATTTTCCTGGTTTCCAGTTAGTTTGACCTGTATAGAACAGCACCTCAATCTGAATAATTTGTTTGAAAAGGGATTTTTAGGTATCCTAAGTAGCGACCCTTGCTTTTCATGAAATAATTGGACCGTTAGAAATGGGGCCAGCGATAGGAAAGTTTTGCATTGGGGAAAACCAGGGTAATTTCTATCAAGCTCTCGTTAACAATTAAGAGACTGCTAAAATTGTCCAGGAAGGTGTTTTTACTACATGAATTAAGAGACCACAGCTGATGCAGCATTGTAAAATTGTCCCAACAGCAGGACAATTTTAATAAGTAAAATTATTAGAATAAAAAGCTAGTCTTTGCTCAGGGCACTTAGAGACAAGCAGCAGCAAGAGGATTGCTGAGGGAGAGGAGGCTTGTAAACCTCCAATTCTTCTGCATTCCTTTTGCCAGCTCTGGTCTCAGGAAAAGCACTTGAAGTTGAGACTAGTGCCATTATGAAGCAACTGTCCTTCCTAGCTACGTTAGATGGCAGGTGGGGGGTGGAGCAGGGTGCTTAGTTTAACCTCATAGCTAGGCTACAGATGTCAATGGATCTAAATTTATCCAGTTCAGCAGGGACCAGTGGTCCATGTGCAGCCATTCCCTTCTGACAGAAGTTTGTTGAATTGACTTCTGTGCAACGGGAATGTTGGAAAACTTTCAGCGGCTGCAGCCACTCATTTATTCTGACGGCAGCGAGCCCACTGCTGGAATACAAAATCCGGGGGGTGGGGGGCAGAGGCGATTCCTCCTTCCACCTCGTTTGTGTGAATGTGAAAATCTGTTTTACATCTATGGTGAGCTTTTAAGCTTTTGCATCTAGCAACATGGGAAAATATGAAACATGTATGTTGATTTAGCCAAATGAGTGCAAAGCGAATAATCCTACCCAACTAGATAAAATACTACAGTATAAATTACAATATGACTCGGTACACAGGAAAATGCAAATGCTTTCACTTCTGTTTTTATTTTGAGCCTATTATCTGGGAACCTATGAGATCTCTATTCTAGAGGAGGTCAAGTGTGTATTTACCCCTGAAGGGGACATAGCGTGAATCAACCCTTTTCTATATGAGGCCGTACTGAGAATACAAGTGCACAATCTAGATGTTGTGACACACTAAGGTAGTTTAACCCCTTCGCACCGGTCGTATGCAAATATGTGGGCTCTTGGCACCTGGTCCTTATATTTGCGTGAATTGCTGACTATACACTGTTTTGCTTTCTATCTAGTAAGGTTACTTTGTGGTATAAGCAAGGAAGCTCAGACCTCTGCAGTGTATAAATGTGCTTTTACTGTACAAAAATTATGTACATACAAAACTTACAATATTAGGAATACAAGACTGACAGCTGTAACCTATAACAAGCAAAATGCCTAGCAAATTATCAAACTATGGTCTATATACAGTAAAAGTACGCTCAATAGTTACTTTACTCAGGTTACAGTGGGTTCATGATCTGCGTAGCAACGAGGATCCAAGCTTCTATAAGCAGTTGAAGATCAGGCAAAAGGGTCTTCTGGTCTGGCACAGACCTTGCTTCTGTGGTGTTAATGCATCAGAGTCCTGTCTATCAGTCTCTGCTGCTGGCTTTTATTTGGGAAGTTTCAGGTTGTCAAATTTTTGTTGACAACGGTTACAAACTTGTTTAGCTTAACACACTGCTCCAACTGTAATTTTCAATTAGAGAGGCATTCTCAAATTCCACCTCAAAATGACACTCTGTTATCATATATGCCATAGGTTATATAAAAGCCAAGCTATTTGCCTAGGTTACAGACCCGTTTACTGTAGTTGCAAAGACCATAAAGACATCTGTCAACTGAAATGGGTACAATAGTTCATTTTTCCCATTGTATCCAACTGTATTTGTTTGAGAAGTCCACTCAAATACTAAAAAGTAACCTGGTTTCTGTTCTCGAAGACCAACTACTAAACAGATTGTCCCATGTAATATGTCTGATTTAAAAATAATCATAATGTTTATCAAGCACAACACCTATGTTGGGAGCACATGCACTGCATGCTCCCAGCACGGTTACCTTCAACTAAACAAAAGCTTTCGGGCCACGTAACCGCTGTGACAGCCAATCACGACGGTCATGTGATCTTAAGCTGCACCCTACCTCCCGGCGTCAAAACCCTCTTAAAGGGCCGGTAGGCGCCGCGCTAAGAGGTTGAGGAAAGTCCAAAGAAAAGTTGGCCATTTAAAGTGTTACTAAACCTAGGACCCTGTATTCACTAGTCTTGTGATTGCTATCAGTGTCCATCCAAGCACTGGTTAAAGTTTGTAGGAGTTTCTGACTGTCCTCAGACTGCAAAACTCCTGACCCTCTGTGTGGACAGTGCCGTTTGACCCAGTGCCGTTTGACCCAGTGCCGTTTGACCCAGTGCCGTTTGACCCAGTGCCGATTGAACCTGTGCCGATTGAACCTGTGCCGATTGAACCTGTGCCGATTGAACCTGTGCCGATTGAACCCAGTATCGATTGAACCTGTGCCGATCACATGCACTCTCCCAAGGAAAAAAACACCTCTAGCAGTACACACCAAACTGAGCATGTGCAGCCTTACTCCATAGACTGGTATCAGGAAATTGAGGGGACAGTGGAAGGGGAGTATCAGAGAAGCCAGGATCAGACAGCCTTTTTACACAAGGCAAGGGATTAACCCCTTAGGTTCCACTGTGAGTATAAGGAGCATGCCTTACTGCATATACAGACTGATTTTACTGTTGTGGGTTTAGGAACACTTTAATGTAGTGTGTATATTCTTTTTTGAACAGATGGGCACCAATGCATTTTATCAAGTGACCTGTTCACAAGAAAAAGCACAGAGCATTTATATCCATTTATATATTAATAATCTATTAATATGCATCATAATCACTGATTTTATACTGTAGCATTAGTTTGGTAGGATTAATAGCGTTGTGTGTTGATGTTGTGTGTGTCATTGACCTCTTTCACACCGGGGCCGCCCAAGTGTTACTGGTAAAACACCGCTAATTTGCGGCGCTTTACCGATCGTTATAGCGGCGCTGCAATTCGGATGGCGGCGGTGCGCTTTTAACCCCCCCCCACAAGGGATTAACCACTTACCGACCGCTAACCGCAGGTTGACGGCGACAAGGTGGCTCGATATCGCAAATCGCCGTCATGTGACGGCGGCTGCGATATCGCGCGTGTGACGCAGGGGGCGCGCTCACTGTGTTCGGGGGGGCCAGGGAGCGGGTGCGGCGGACTCTCTCCGCCGGCTACCCACAATGCCCCCCCGCAGTGAAAGAATGGAGGTCTGTGTAAGTAAACACGGATCTCCGTTCTGTGAGGGGGGAAGGGCTGTGATCACAGCCTTCCTGTAAATGGAAGCTGTGATCACGCCCCTTCCCCTGCCAGTCAAACACTGTCAGTTAGAATACGCCCAGGGAACAGTTAACCCTTAGAGCGCCCCCCCTCCCAGGTTAACCCCTTCACTGCCAATGGCATTTACACAGTAATCTGTGCATTTTTATAGCACTGATCTCTGTATAAATGCCAATGGTCCCAAAAAAGTGTCAAAATGGTCCGACATGTCTGCTGAAATATTGCAGTACCGCTAAAAATCGCATATCGCCGCCATTACTAATAAAAAATTAAAAAAATCCCAGAAATGAATTCTCACCATCCGTAAACGCGGCCACTTTTGTGCAAACCAATCAAACGCCGATTGCGATTTTTTTTTTTTTTTTTTTTTTTTTTTTTATCACAAATATGAGGAAGAATATAAATCGGCCAAAACCGTTGAAAAAAAATGTTTTTTTATAATTTTTTTTTGGATTTGTATTTTAGCAAAAAGTAAGAAATGTGCATTTTTTTTGCAAAATTGTCGCTCTTTTGTTTATAGCGGGGATCAAATACCACCAAAAGAATGCTCTATTTGTGGGAAAAGACGCAAATTTAGTTTTGGTACAACGTCGCACGGCCGCGCAATTGTCAGTTAAAGCGACGCAGCGCCGAATCTCAAAAAGGGCTCTGGTCCTAAAGTGTGAAATCTCTTCCGGGGCTGAAGTGGTTAAACACGGGTTACAAGTGCCAGTTAGCGGCGCTACTGAAGCGGTGTCCTGCTCTTCGGGAGCGCTGCCCCATTGTTTTCAGTGGGCAGGGGCGGTATAGGAGCGGTGAATACACCACTCCCACACCGTTGCAAAGATGCGCCTTGCAGGACTTTTTTTACCGTCCCGCAAGCGCATCCCCCCAGTGTGAAAGCACTCCGGCTTTCACACTGGGGTGTATTGGGGGGAGTTTTTCAGGTGCTTTTTAGTCACTATTTTTAGCACAAAAGCGCCTGAAAAATGCCTTGGTGTGAAAGGGGTCTTACTGTTAAGTTCTGACTTTCTAAGACAGAAGATAGTAAGTGTATTCGCTTTGCAGGAGAATCATCACTCAAAGTAGTACACATACTTTTGTCCCATGCAGGACAGAACAGTGAAAAACATTTTGATTGTTTTTAATGCTATTGACTGAATCCATTTTTTTTTTGTTTTCCTCATAGTTCCACTGTACATACATTTCTCCAGTTTTACCAAGAAAAATAAAAAAATGTATTTTTTGCAATGAAAAGAACAGATATGTGCAAAGTTCAGTAAAGCAATTGCAACAATTTTAAGTTTAACTCCACGCATACAATAAGCTAAAAAAAAAAAGCCAGAAAAACTCTGGATGAAAAATACTGATAATAGCATTTTTGTGCCAGCTTCTAGTAGCATTTTAGTAGCTTTTAGAAGCTAGCATCTATGAGCATTAGCATTTTATTGGCGTTTTTGCAGTACACGAGAGAGAAAGAAAAAGCTCAAAAAAAGCTGTTAGAGCATTTTAGTAGCATTTAGAAGCAGTTGGGAGCATTCAGCATATTCTGTTCCTAGAAGCCAAAGCTCAAAAAATGCTAATAGGCTGAAGTAGTGTGCATGGACACATAGGATAACAATATATTAGCTTCTAAGAGCAGAAAAAAATGCTCACCGCTTCTAGAAACTTAAATAAACAGAGGTGTGCACGGAGATATTTAAATGTGTATTTGCAGGCAGCTATAATTTATGCCTACATGCTTGAGCTTGCCACGCCTGTATCACTGTTTTCATAGAATGCGTAAGAGTATTAGGGGCTTGAAGGCCTCTGTACAATGCACTCAATGACTCCTAGGACCCCAGGAAGGCTGCTTCTAGTACCGCTGAGGCATTTGTATCATCAGAGGTCATCCAATTATGTGCATGTGTGAGTAGGGCTGCATAAAAATATTTCTGAAGGTCTGGGCATGCTAGTCCCCACTCCTTCCAGGGCCTTTTGGATAGTTGATTTACTAAATATGGGAGTTTTCGAATTCCAGGAAAATTAAGCATTTAGTTGTTTACATTTTTTTTTTCGGGGATCCAGACCGGGATGTGTCGGATTACATATAAAAAAATGGGGAGGCACTTCATTTTAAACAGGTTTATTCTGCCAATAAGGGATAGAGGCAGATTATTCCAAGCATGTAGTTTTGATTTAAGTCAGGAAAGTATAGGGGTAAGAGTTATATCAATAAAGTCCATTACATCTGAGGGAAGAGTAATTCCCAAATATCGGAGACAAGGGTAGGGACTGATCTGCTACTTGACTAGCCTCTGGGTTAATAGGTAAAAGTTGGGATTTTTTCCCAGTTGATTTTAAGGCCAGATAATACTGTGAATCGGGAAAAGATACTAAGAGGCTCTCGGAGAGAAGGTCCAGGGTCATTAAAGAAGAGTACCAGGTCATCCGCATTTCCCAGTTATAGTGCTTACTCTTATGCCTCTCACATTGGTAGATTGGTAGGGTCTGGTTCCCCATTGTATCTGAGAGCATACCCCCAAATTTGGTTTGCGCTGCCGGGGCCCTTTTTTTTTTTTTTTTTTTTTTTTTTTTTTTTTTTTTTTTTTTTTTTTAGATTTTTATTATTGAAATAAGTACACTTAGGAGAAGTACATAGCATTACGTCCAGAAATACATTGAATTTAGATAGATCATGAATGAGCAAAAGGACACAAAAAAAAAACGATGCATTCAAAACTTCCAAGAATAAGTAACAGGCATCCAACTTTGCCAGGGCCTTTTATATAGTATAGTAATCCATTTGCAAAATGTGGGAGCAAATCCAAATGTTCGTAAAACAGAAAGCATATAATCCCAGATTACAGTATAAGAGGGCCTTTTCAATCTCTTAGGCTGTTAAAAACCAGAGTCCAGGAAGAGGAGGGAGGAAATTATAAATGTTAACACCCTTCCACGTCATAAACCCAGTTTGGTCTATATTAACAAGTGAGGGTAATATCTTAACCAATCTTGTGGCAAGTACCTTGGCCAAAATTTTGAGGTCATTATTTAAAAGTGATATAGGCCTGTAAGAGGCACAGAATTTCGGGTCTTTTACCAGGTTTAGGAATTAACACTATGCGAGCTTGGTACCTCGATGGGGGGAGAGAGCTACTCTCCAAACATTTGTGCATAAAGAGCCTGTTATTTAGGGGCCAATTTTTTGCTTACATCTTAAACCAATCTCCTGGCATGCCATCTGGACCTGGCATTTTTGCAAGGGGAAGGGATGAGCTAGCTGCCTCTACCTCCAAGGTGGAGATGGGTCCACCAGAAGTTCCACATCCACCTGTTCCAAAGAAGGAAGAGAGGTTCTGGAGTAATTCCATCATTCGTTCGGTGGAGACAGATGGCAGTTGGTTATACAGCATTTTAAAGAAATTACAAAATTCCTGAAGAATGGCTTATTTGATATGTTTTCCTTTGAATAATAGTACTCCTGTAGATGTCCACTGCATTAAATACCCAATAGGTGTTGTGTTAAATGCCTATATAGGTGCAGAGAGGGTAAAGAATAAAACGTAAGCATACAGCAGAGAGGAGAAAAAAATCCACGCACCAAAAATGTAGACTGTACAAGTCTCTCGGTGAAGTTATGCACTTTGTCACGTGTCTCTTGCATCATTTTATTAACTAGATTAGAGACTTAATGTAAATAGGATTTGATGGTTTTAAGAGCTTCAACCATATGTCTGTTTCTAAACATACTGGGAATGTACCTATTCCTGTTCACCAACGTCAGTAGCAATGCAAAACAAATACGACATGTTGTTTACTAATCAAATGGCTTCAGAGAACAAGGCTAGAGCGAACAGTGGCCTAAATAAACTAAATAATCCTGCTGGTGTGTGTATATGCTAATGTTCCCCATTTTTAAAAGGGGAATATTAAAGAGAAAAAAAACTAGACAATTGCATGCAATTGAGTAGATTGTTATGGTGGAACCATGCATTTGTAGACCTACACGATAGAAGCCTTCAGGGTGTGTGCAGTGCTATTGTCCTGGCGCATGAGATATCAAGTTATTCATCTGGTGTCTTTTTTAAGCTATAGAAGTCAATGAGCAATTCCTGTACACTGACTTTTCGGACTTTTATCGGTCTTTCCCTATTCAAAAACAATGACTTGGGACATTTGGAAAGTGCTACAGCTACATGGAAAGCACAAATTTTTGGCAGCACGGTGGAACCATGCTTGAGAAATCTTGGGTTTGATGCAGCCCATATAGTACTGCTGAAAAAAGTCAGTTTGATCAATATACTACCTTCTTGTAAATGATAATGTAACATTTTTCCTACAGCCAAAATACATACTCCTGTGTCATTGAGACCGTATGAGGGAAGAGTTCATATTTGGTTTCTGGCTTGCTTATCAGATCTGTCATTCATATCTGCCATTCATATCTGCTAAACAATGTTTTTGTATTTTTCTCTGGGCTCAGTGCAGGATTGAACACCACAAAATCCCATTACTGAGAGACATCTGATCATTTATGCACAAGGTAGGGAACCCACTCTCCTGGGATTGCAGACAAGCTGAGAGTAGTAAACCCTTCATAAACTGCTTATTGGTATAAACACATTTCTCACATTAATGACCAAACGTGTGTGCATTAAAGGTTCATGTAGCTAATAAACTGTACTCATTCTGATTATGCTTCCATTAGTGCAATGAGCGGGAAGGAAATAAGCATTCTTGACTCAAGGTCAGAGATGGAGTTCCAGAAGCATTGAGCCTGATGGTGTTTACAATGCTTGCTGTGATACCGTGTGTGTGTGTGTGTGTGTGTGTGTGTGTGTGTGTGTATGTCCAATGAATGCCCAAAATGACATAACCGCTTTTGCATAGTGGTATACACTGCAACTGTTTTTTAAATTTTTATTTGTAGTCCTCCAGGCTAAGAACTGTTTCGGATGTCTCTGGGAAAATGAAATGATGCCTAATGGTGACTTTCACCTCAATACTTGAGTTATGGACGGAGGGGAAAATAAACCAGTGATGCAGGCATACCCATAGGTTTGGACGTTAAATATTTAATCATGTTCCCAAAGAAAAACTTCTTGAAATAAAGTGTCACCGTCCCTTTAAACAATAAAACACAGATTGTGGATCAACCCCACACAATTGGACGTTTTAAATGGGCACACCACGAGATAACACAAAAGAATTGTAAAAAAGTACAGAATTTATTTATTTCAGCATAAGTTTAAAAGGGTGCACAAATAATATGTACGTACAATACAAATAAAAAAAAAAAATTTCATGTATGTAGGACCCTAATGAGGGGACTACAGGTCATAGTTGATTTTGACCCTGAACATAACAAATATTAGCTACCGGTACAACCATGGTGTGTATGCACACACAATTGTAGAGGTCTGTGTGTATGCACACACAATTGCAGAGGTCTACGCGTTTCGCTATGAGCTTCCTCAGGACCCCAGTCACAGCATGGCTGTAGGTTGCCAAAGTAGCTATTAAATATGACTCTGTACGACCCAGGGCGGCACTCAGGGGGGCGGACACAGGGGGGTTTCAAGACCTGGACTCCAAGGGCTGTGTATACTGCTATATACCAGCTGGTGGGGTAAGTCTGCCAAGCCCGGACCCTTTACAGATTGTAGCTCAAGATGACAAAGTCGTCTCCAGATAAAATATGTGTAGGTATGAGTACCCGGCGTCCCGGAATCTGCCAACAACGGATGCTCCTCCCTTCCGTTCTTCCTGCTGTGTCCCCCTACACATATGTTATCTGAAGACGACTTTGTCATCTTGAGCTACAATCTGTAAAGGGTCCGGGCTTGGCCAACTTTTGTGGGGTTGGTAGACTTACCCCACCAGCTGGTATATAGCAGTATACACAGCCCTTGGAGTCCAGGTCTTGAAACCCCCCTGAGTGCCGCCCTGGGTCGTACAGAGTCATATTTAATAGCTACTTTTGGCAACCTACAGCCATGCTGTGACTGGGGTCCTGAGGAAGCTCATAGCGAAACGCGTAGACCTCTGCAATTGTGTGTGCAAACACACCATGGTTGTACCGGTAGCTAATATTTGTTATGTTCAGGGTCAAAATCAACTATGACCTGTAGTCCCCTCATTAGGGTCCTACATACATGAAATGTTTTTGATTTTTATTTGTATTGTATGTACATATTATTTGTGCACCCTTTTAAACTTATGCTGAAATAAATACATTTTGTACTTTTTTACAATTCTTTTGTGTTATCTCGTGGTGTGCCCATTTCGAAATGTCCAATTGTGTGGGGTTGATCCACAATCTGTGTTTTATTAATCATGTTCCCCTTAATAATAATGACGTAGGGGTCGTTTCTATTTTGAAGTTTCCATAGCAATGGCAAGCTGATTGTGGATCTCGCAGTACATCCGAAGACCACATTTGGTTACTGCAATAAATAAGTTAGGGCTTCACATTTTGGATATTTTTCACTTGTATGAAATGACAAAACATCCATCAAATCATTGAAATCTTTATTTGCAAAAACATGCAAGAACTATTCAGCAGTATTTCACACATAGTAATGCTGTCTTAGCAGAGCACTAATACTTCTTCAGGTACATTGTGGGTTTTCCTGCTATGTGTGCCCGCAGCAGCTGGTGAGTCTTGCCAGGAAAGAGAAACACTCTAGCTATTCCCAATTCTTTTACCATGGCAAAACCCTTGAAATAACGATCTGGTCTGGAGGAACCCGTGCTAATTGTGTGTACAGCTCATGAGATATTGGCATGTAAAGTTGTAAGTTGTAGATGTAAGGACTTGGCGTATTTGACATCCAGGACTGCTCTGTACCACTATATTATTTTCAAGGCCCCTTTCACACAGGGTAGACTCCGCCAGGAGTCTGTTTGTTCAACAGGGGACAAGTCAACTGATCCCCTGCTGAGCAGGCGGATAACTGGGACCATGTCCGCTCCACTTATGCAGAGCAGACACAGCTTATTCTCTATGGGCGATCAGATACAAATAGACCGCCAGTCCTTATGCACCCAACTGCCATCTGATATGAGCTGGCCAGCCGGAGGGGAACGGATCCCCCTCTGTCTCTTTAGCAGATTGAATTGGATGTAAGTGGGTGTAAACGGACATGAGTTAACTTACACCTGCAGCTCCATGGAGGGTCCGATGGGGTCTGCCTGAAAACCGGACAGGCAGACCCGATCAGACCGCTAGTGTGAAAGGGGGCTTGAGAATAATGAAATGAAACCAATTATAATGGCCAAAAAGGCAGCGAAAATTGTAGTGTGTCCTTACATTGATGGTCATAGGAGAAGTGCCCCTTACTCTGGTGGTCAGTGGGAAGAATACCCTCCCTTACAGCTACTTCAGGTACCTTGGTATCAGTGATGGGTTATCTGAGAAGCAGAACTTTCTCAGGAGAACAATGGTTAAGGAAGGCTGTACATAAACAAATGATGCACAAATGTAGAAGTGTTAGCATACCTGTGTTCTCATAGTTCTGAAGCCACTCAGATTCAGTAGTTCTAATTTCATTGTTTGATTTCTGTTTTTTTTTTGTTTGTTTTTTTTATCATCGGGCCCCTTGATATCGCTGATTTGGGATCCTATAGTATATGCAAAGCTCACAAATTGACAGCAAAATGATTAATTGGTCTTGTTTGTTTTTGGTCTTTGGCATATGCCGACTAACTGTTGCCGGCTTTTCTCTCTTACTCAGTGATATGTAAAGAGAACCTGACATGTTGTTTTTGAGATGCTTTGCAAAAATAAAAGAATTTAAAAAAGGAAAGCTGTACAGTTTCACTCCAGGAAGCCTATCAAATATGACTTTGTCACTAAAATTATGTTGGCATTCAAAGGGGATACTGCATCTTGATAAAAAAAAAAAATGGGGTCCTCTGACAGTAGATTGTAATTGAATCGGGCATTTTTTTAAAAATGATCTTCTATAGTAAAGGTAATGGGGTTGAATCATTAAAGACCTCATTCTACAGTGCACTGCACAGCAGTAAAATGCTAATGGGATGTGACATCAGTCTGTTCAGAAAATACAACGACAATTTCACAATTCAGCAATAAATGAGGCATCTATATGGTACTCTAGCCACTTGACAACTGGGCGAATTCCAGCACTCCTCTCCTCCTACATGTAATAATAATTTTTTGCTAGAAATTACTCAGAACCCCCCAAACATTTTATTTATATATATATATATATATATATATATATATATATATATATATATATGCGTGTGTGTAAAAAAAAATAAATTTTTTTTTATAGCAGAGACCCTGGGGAATAAAATGGCGGCCACTGCAACTTTTTTTTGTCACTGTATTTGCGCAGCAATTTTTCAAACGCCTTTTTTTGCAAAAAAGTTTAATGAATTAAAAAAAGCAAAACAGTAAAGTTAGCCCAATTTTTTTGTATAATGTGAAAGATTATGTTACGCCGAGCAAATACCTCACATGTCACGCTTGAAAATTACGCACACACGTGGAATGGCACCAAACTTTGATACTTAAAAATCTCCATAGGTAACGCTTTAAAATTTTGTACATGTTACCAGTTTAGAGTTGGAGGAGGTATAGTGCTAGAATCATTGATCTCACGCTAACGTTCGCGGTGATACCTCACATGTGTGGTTTGACCGCCGTTTACTTATGTGGGCGCGACTTACATATGCGCTCACTTCTGTGTGCGAGCACGCGTGGACAGGGGTGCTTTTTTAACATTTTTTTAAATTTTTTTTTTTTATTTTTACACGGTCTTTAACCACTTCAATACCATGCACTTAGAACACTTTCCTACCAGACCAATTTTCAGCTTTCAGTGCTGTTGCGCTTTTGAATAACAATTGCGCAGTCATGCAACACTGTACCCAAACACTTTTTTATCATTTTGTTCCCACAAATATAGCTTTCTTTTGGTGGTATTTGATCACCTCTGCAGTTTTTATTTTTTGCGCTACAAACAAAAAAAACGAAAATTTTGAAGAAAAAAAAATTTGTCAAATTTTGTAAATAAGTACATTTTCTCCATCACTGATGGGCACTGATGAGGCTACACTGATGGGCACTGATGAGGCAGTACTGATTGGCACTGATGAGGCACTCATAGGTGGCACTGATTGGCACTCATAGGCAGCACTGGGCACTGATAGGTGGCACTGGTACACACTGGGCACTGATAGGGGGCCACTTCCCTGGTGGTCTAGAGTGGCATCTGAAGGTGGCACTGAGTGCCATCCATATTGGGCACTTGGCAGGCTCCCTGGTGGTCTAGGGCGGCGATCCGAGGGGGGCTGCCAGTCAGGAGAGCAGCCGATCGGCTCCCCACAGCTCAGGTCTGCAGACCCGAGTACAGGAAAAGCCGATAAACAGCTTTCCTGTTTACACTGTGACCAGCCGTGACTGGTGAAGTGCTTCCGATGGAAGCGCTTTACAGATATTGGTAATGCATGGGGTCAGACTGACCCCCCCCCCCACATCACCGATCACCGCAATACACTCCCTCCCCCCCCACGCGCCAGCATGTTATCCTAAGGATGTCATATGACACCCAGTCAGGATAACTCAACCACTTCCCAGCCGTCATTCTGAATACGACGGTAGGGAAGTGGTTACATTTTTTTTTTTGACCACTTTTATTCCTATTACAAGGAATGTAAACATCCCTTGTAATGGGAATGGTGCATGGTGGGTACTCTTTATGGAGAGATGTGGGGTCAATAAGACCCCTCATCTCTCCTCCAGGCTGGAAAGAGATTAAAAAAAAAAGGATCCCGGTGTAGCATCATTTATTGATAACCTCACAAAAATGGAAAACGGAAGTGACATTCCTTGCTGCGATGTTGCTAGACCCACACTAAGGATCCAGAGAGAAGGCGGCAAGCGGACATCTTTTTACACCCACCGGAGTTCTTAATTTCACTTATTTTTAACAGTAAACGGGGCTTACATACTGAATTATATAGAAATACATGACACTGTTTTCATACATTTTAAAAGCAGCAGTGTTGTGTGACAGTTGCAAAGCTGTGAGATCGGCAGGCTTGTCGCTGCTTTTGAAATTGAACATCAAAACAGTGTTGCGTATTTCTATATACTGTGTTTCAGTATGCAAGCTCCATTTACTGATAAAAAGAAGTATGAAATTATAAAACTCCGGTGGGTGTAAAAAGATGTCCGCTTGCCACCTTCTCTCTGTATCCTTAGTGCGGACTAATGTGTGTGTAGCAATAGGGCGGTGACGAAACGCCACTTTCGGATTCCATTTTTGTGGGGTTATCAATAAATGACGCTTCACTGGTGTTCCGTCACTATTGCCAATTGATTTAGTCACTGCCGGTTACTGTAAACCGCCAGTAATTGGAGATTTCGTCTACTTGCAGCTCTGACACAACAAAGGAAACCGTAAACACTCTGGTACATGAAGACTTGGGTGTTTTGAGACAACAGTGGCTAATGAGGAAAAAGTTGACGCCGCCGCTGAGTCAGACATTTTGTTAGTATCTGAGCGAACTTAGAACATTCACTCAGAATACCGTATACTGGAGGGTTTACGGTTCCCGGCGTTGTAAAAACGGCAAGTCTTCAAAATCGCCAATTAGACGGTTTACAGCAACCGGAAGTGATGTAATTGGAGCGTTTGACTTGGCTATTTTGACATAACACCGGCATTTCCAGTCGTGTACACGGCTTGGTTTACTAAAGCCGACCTGGACATGATGACACGACGTTGCGCCCGGGCCTCTGAGGACCATAGAGATGACTGGTGACCAGATGGTCATCAGTCAGTTCCCTGATCAACTTCCGGCGGCGACTAATTCATTCTCCGGGCGTGGGACATCCCCTCCCCCCACCTATAAGAGTGATCAAGCGGCTAAACTGCCACTATGATCGTTATTATGGTGCACAGAATTGCCGACCAGTAAGAATATCTAGATAATGCCTGTATCTGCAGGCACCACTCAGATATCACCACTCAGTCAATTACGTAATTTGACGTCACATGACGTCATGCGGTTGTCAAGTGGCTAGAATAGCATAGAGCATGGCAATTTTTTTTTTATACGTGTGTGTGTGTGTGTGTGTATGTATGTATGTATGTATATATATATATATATATTTATATATATAATATATATATATAATGTGTGTGTGTGTGTGTGTGTGTGTGATGCTGCTAGTTTGGTGTATGCTTCATTACTCCTAAAGGTTTATAGTTTCGATTTTAACGGCTTCATTTCTTTATGGAAATGCTTTGTGCATAATTTTTAGAAATAGCGGAGTTGCTGTGTCAACCATGCAGAGTGTGACGTCTTATCCCTTGCATCCTACAAAAAGTGTTTTTAAATCTTGGCTTTGGCCCCACTGGGGCTTGCAGGCAGGTGACAAAATGGCCTGATTATTAAATCCTAATGCAGAGGCGTAATAAGTTAAACTCAAGCCAAATCAGTGACTGATGGGGTAAATCTGAGCATCTTGGCCAGATGCGTGTTTTCAATATGGATCTGCAAATGTATGTAAGATGTATGTATTTTTTTAATTATTAGAAAAGGGTCCTTTTTTGTTTGCTACCAGTATGCAGTGCTGGTGAATTTTGTATTATGCACTTGCACCAACCCCACTGTGCGCCTACATAGATATTCATCAACCCGATTGCTTCTGTTTTTCTACGATGTCGGCAGTTTAGTGTGAGGCAATGGCAAAACACTGGTAGCTATAGTAACTAAGATTTCTTTGCTTTTTAAGAAAAAAATAAAAGCATGGACCATGTGTACAAAATGTGAAAAAGCATGCATGATCAGCGCTAAAGGCAAGAAAACCTATTGTGAGCAGCAAAGCAAAAAGAGTGTAACACAGTCTCTAAAGTCCAAAAAATAATGAAATGCAACACTCATATAAAGTGACTATAAAGTATTCTGTGGGGCCACAGAAAACGTCACCACACCATATGTGACCACAAATAGTCCAAAAACGTCCAAGAAATGACAATCTAGTGAAAACCCAAAAATCCTGCTGAATCCTATAGGGTATATCATAAGAGGGTCTTCCAATAGATGTAAGGTGGCAACTAACCGGATCCCCAGGCTGTCTAACCTAAGAGAACAGCAAACACGCTCTAGGTGTCAAAGATATAAATGGGTCTTCAGGTGTCTCCCCTCTTGGTAGAATCCCCATGGTGGATCGAGAAGGATAAATTAAACAATAGTGCAGTATGCCAAAACTTCACAGGTAAGTAGCAAGGAAAACCAGTGCATAGTGTGAAATTATCACCCCAATTGGTTGGTATTTACCATCACCACATGTACAAAATGCTCACCAGATTCAGTATAAACAAACCTCCTTGAATGCAGTTGGGTACCTTCATGAACCAGACTCCATGGACTCCAAAAGAAATGACCTCAGAAGGGTCAAATGGGCAGTATGTTCAGAGTGGTATCACCAGATCCCCACAAATAAAGAAATAGGGCCACATAGTATAACAGTTTTGATGTAACAATAAAACAAATGGGGCCAAAAAACATTTAAAACTAAACATCTAAAACGTCCACTGATCATCACTGATCAGACTTACACAATCACAGAAAAACATACCCTGACGTGCTTCTGGCTAATGCCCGGTTTTAAAGAGTTCCCATCTGTACAAAATGACTAATTTCCACTCTGAATTTCTCATTCCAGCACAACCCTACCTCCCAAGCATTAGTGTGTCTACTGCTTTTGCTTGCTTGGGATTGTACCCCTCATAACCACCCACCACCAAGAACCCAAGCAAAATAGTTTTAGACCAACCAAATTGCAGATCTCCATACACAAAGTTGGTGGCATTACCCCATAAATTTGACCATGACAGCAAGGAAGCAAAGGGGGGTAGGTGGGCAGGGGAACAGGTATGACTATCCATACGTAACTAACGACCGTTTTGCGATGAAGCCAGTTCTCAGGTACTTGTTGACCTGCCCATTGACAGGGATGTATTTAAGGGCAAAGGACTATATTCAATGGCCAGCTGTTTTCCTGCCAAAAGATCTGTCACCAATCCACCACTCGGCTGATTGATGTTCTGTTCAGCAACAGATGCATTCCACAGGCCAATTTGAATAGCAACAGCAGCTTAACCTGAAACACAAACTAAAAATATAACCGTTGCTCCACAAGTACATTTAAAGGGTAACTCCACTTTTGTTGAGAAGAATACAATCCCCTTTGGGTAATCAATGTACATTTGCAAGGATAACAAACTGGTCCTGCCTGTTTCTGCTCATAAGACAAAGCTGTTTTTTGGGGTTTTTTTTTTTGCAACGGATGCCTAAAATCTGACTTGTAGCTTAGTACAGACTTTTGGTAAAATCAGTAACCCAATCAAAAGCAGAAAATTAAAAAGGAAAGAGATGACCAGTAGACAGACAGCACTCACAGCATGAAAATAAACTTGTCATATACCTACCATATTACAATGCACATTATAAAATGAAAGTGGATGCTCTGTCCATAGATTTCTGTAATAAAGCTGTTTTTTTCCCTGGAATTCTGTAAGCACCTTTTTGTAATTCGACCATGATTTTCGCGTCTGTATTAAACCCGGAGTTCAGGCAGGACAAAACACGGCCTTGTAACTTAACACTTCTGATATGGCGGGGAGAGAAAACAAGCAATAAATGGCATTTAATTCCTGATAGGTTCATTTGCCCTATTATAACAATTTGAGAGTAAAGATGTGGAGACTCAGATTACAGATGGCCACTGGTTCTCCTAAGTGTGACAGTAATGTAAGCCAGTGATTGCTACTGAGGGTTTTTCTGTTCTGAATAAAATTGTATTTTATGACTCAAATTGCCATGACGGTGTGCTGCTACTTGGTAAAAAAAAAGTCTCTGCATATCTATTTCTGTGGCAGCTAATGTTCCATGAAGGTCTTCCATTCATAACTAGAATATGGCTGCTTCCTGAGAATCTTGGATGTATGAGTATAAGGGAACTGAAGCTTTTACACCACCTCGTAGAAATGTAATCTTGTTAAGTACATGGCTGCTGTGTACAATATACTGGTATACTTTATGATGGCAATAAAAGTTACCAGTTCACATTTAAATCTATATTTTATTCAGCATTTTCTAGTTTGAGCCTTAGAAATGAAAATTCTGTATGTAGTAAATCTTGTATTTCTAGTCCATCTTTTTTAGTTTTTTGAATTTAGGAAATTGTTAGAATTTAACCATATCTTGCACACACTATCCAAAGCTACAATAAGTACTAGAGCGAACACGAACACACATGAAAAAATTAAAGTGCAACTATGGACAAAATGCATATGATGCAGTCTGTCAGCATTAAAGAGGGGGTTTACTTCCTCTATGTTCTCCTGTAAAGTAGAAACATAATGGGCTACTATGCGTTGCATAGTAGCCCATTATGTGCAACTTACCTGCAAATCAAGCCTGCGGCGTCCAGTGATGTCCCCTTTGCTGGCAGCATCCATCTTCTGCCCCTCTTCCTTCCGGGGCCGTGACTCCAGCGCTGTGACTGGCCGGAGTCACGTGACTTCACTCCTACGCATGCGCGCAGGAGCCGCCAGTCATGGCACGGTCGCAGTGGAGGAACGTCACGCAGGCAGTTTCTTCACTGCGCATGTGGTGTTGGCGCAGCTTCAAAACTGCACATCTGAACCGTGCAGGTTTAGCAGATATGCAGTGCACCTACAGGTAAGCCTTATCATAGGCTTACCTGTATGTTAAAGTGGTTGTCACAAGTTGACAACCACTTTAACACAAGTTTGTTTTTCGGATTCACCCTACATGGGGCCTGGGGCCGTACAATATAAAATGTAGCTGTATTTCACCTGCCCGGGAGTCACAAGTGCTGCATGCAGCCACCTATATAACTCAGTATGTGGTACTTGCATAGTTACTTGGGTTTAAAAAAAGAGACAAATCCATCTAGTTCAACCAACAGATAAAAAAAACTGCATAGACAACTTCCATATACAGAACCCTATACCCACAGTTGATCCAGAGAAAGGCAAAAAAAAAATCCCCCTATAAAGCATGGTCAGTTTTCTCCACCAAGATAAACAAAATACGTCCTGGTCCCATAAGGCAACTGGATATTTCCTGGATCAACAATCTCCGGTATAATTACTTATAAATGTTAGCCTGTTATATTTTGTGCATTAACCCCTTCAGATCCGCGATATAGCCGAAAGACGGCTACAGCGCGGATCTCAATTGCCACTCCTAGCGCGCACTCACAGGCGGTTCTCCGTTCTGTGAAGGGGGCCATGGCAGATCTACTGATCCCTATCACTGGGATCAGTTAGATCTGTTATGTCCCAGCCAGCCCCGCCCCCACACAGTTAGAACACATGCAGGGTGCACAGTTGACCCCTTCACTGCCCCCTGCAGGTTAACTCCTTCCCTGCCAGTGACCTTTATACAGTAATCAGTGGGCATTTAAATTTCTGATCGCTGTATAAATGTCATTGGTCCCAAAAAAGTGTAAAAAATGTCCGTCATGTCCGCCTCAATATCAAAGTCCCGATAAAAATCGCAGACCGCCGCCATTACTAGTAAAAAAAAATAATAAAATAAAAACGTCATAAATCAATTCCTATAGTTTGTAGACGCGATAACGTTTGCACAAACCAATAAACGCAGATTGCGATATACTTTTTTTTTTTTTTTTTTTTTACCAAAAATATGTAGAAAAATATCTCGGCCAAACCCAATGAAATAAATATATATATATATATATATATATATATATATATATACTGTGTATATATAATTTTTTTTTTTTTTTTTTTGGATATTTGCTATAGCAAAGAGTAAAAAATATTGTTCTTACCATAAATTATGCAGTATTAATAACCACTGTACAAGCGAATGTAGCAATAAAGTTTCTATATTACGGGGGTTGTAATGCAAAGGGATGTTTATGCTTCGATATTATTGGATTCTTTTTCTCTACAATGATGCACTTAAAAGTTTGTACCTTGTAAACAGTGATCTGCAATGCGCTATGATGATGTATAGCTCCATGGATGTACTGCCACTGTTACTTATAATCTTTGTTGTAAACGAATAAAAACATTGAAACATAAAAAATATTGTTCTTTGTTTTATAGTGCAAAAAATAAAAACTGCAGAGGTGATCAAATACCACCAAAAGAAATCTCTATTTGTGGGAAAAAAATGATAAAAATTTTGTTTGGGTACAACGTCGCACGGCCACGCAGTTGTTATTCAAAATGCGACGGCACTGAAAGGTTTAAGTGCCCAGTAAGCACGTGGTTGAAGTGGTTGTAAACTCACATATACCAAGTGCAGTGAATGGCCTCAGATGATGCACAGAGATGAAACAAATCCTCCTACATAAGTTTTACTTGTTTATCTGCTCTACAACCCTTCAAAGTGCAGGTTTGTGTTTAAAATCCTTCTGCATCTGTGTTCAAAGGAGGAGGTGGAGAGCAGGAGTTGCAGCTCTTATACACTGTGTAAGAGCTGATTGGAGGAAAGGGATACCCCCCTGCCTTCTACATAGGCAGAGGAATGAAGGAACATGCAAAGCTGTATTCTGAATAGACCAGCTGTGAGTTCTCTCCCTCCCCGTCACAAATCTTATCGCATGTGTTGGGAAAACTTCTCAGAAGTGATTCACGTTGATAAGAGGAACAAAGCACCAGAGAGAAACAACACTCAGAGCTTTGGAGATGGACAAGTAAACACTACAGATATAAGTGCTTTGTTCAGGTTTCACGACTGGGGTTTGCAACCACTTTAAAGGAGAAGTCCAGCCAAAGCTCGTTTGACTGGGCTTTTCCTATGGGTCACAGAAGTGCAATTCGTTTTGCACTCCTGTGACCTGCTTTCAGCAGAGAGCAAGCTGAAGTCCACTCTCTGCTGATGTCACAGATGTCTGTCCAGACACTGAGTCATCCCAACAATGAAAGTCTGGATCTGCCAGGTGCCTGGACAGACACCCGTCTCGGCCTCTCATGGGCTTCTGTAAGCCTGAGACAGCTGTTCCCCGCCCCTCCATAGCTCAGTGCTCCAACGAGGGAGATGAGCAGAGAGCTGTGACTGTGAGAGCACCGGAGCAATGCTGCATCCACCTATGTAAGTATAATAGGGGGAGAAAATAAAACCTATTCTCTTTTAACCACTTGCCGACCGTGTATAGTATATACACGTCGGCAAGTGGCACCCATTGTTGTGGGAGGACGTTATATAACGTCCTCCCACAATCGCGCTCCCGCGCGCCCCCTGGGGCGCGCACCTGGGAGCATCCGTGACCGCCGGGTCTATGAGACCCGGCGCATCACGGATCCCGGTAAATGGCCGCTTGGAGCGGCCGTTTACCATGTGATCGCTCCGTCAAATGACGGAGCATCACATGTAAACAAGCCGGCGGAAGTGCCGGCTTGTCTCCCCCCTCTCCGCACCGATCGGTGCAGTGTGACAGGGGAGGGGGGAGAGGGGGGAGAGAGGAGATGCAGCGGTGCTGTGGGCAGGATCTGAAGTGCCCACAGCACCGCTATGTGACAGGCAGGGACCCCCTGATCACCCATACACCAGTTATACATGCCCACCCATCTGTCACACATACATACATGCCCACCCATCTGTCACACATACATACATGCCCACCCATCTGTCACCCATACATACATGCCCACCCATCTGTCACC